>OMNM01049169.1:0-15091 GCA_900302745.1 Parablennius parvicornis
AAGAGTAGGAGCTCACGACGAATGAACGAAAAACAGTGAAGGGTAAACTAAAACAGCAGAGCAGGATGTGAGATGGCTAAACATAACATTTCCTCTATGAATGACACTGCTGTGTGTCACAGTGACAAAGTCCACATCACATACGTGTGTGTGTGTGTGTGTGGGTGTGTGTGTGTGATTGTGCATGTGTGTGTGTGTGTTTGCACGTGAGTCCTATTCAGGCTGCGCAGCTGCCAGCTGTCTTTGGAGACTAATGTTGTCAGTTTTCGACAGCTTAGTATGGTAAGAACATGAAGAGGCAGTGAGAGTGCACATGCTTTTATTGATAGGAAAGACACGGAGGTGGAAATAGGTGAAGCGGGAGAGATCATTAAAAGATCCATATCCGTGACTCACAGACTTTTATCTGCAAACATGGAGGAGGATCAAACCAGTCCATGTTCTGAGACACCATATGACAGCCCTCTCTAACACACATTCATACCCCGCTGGAGTGTAAGCGTGTGAGCAATAAGGAAGTGTAAAAAGCCAAATCCTTTGAGGCGTCTGCATCAGCCCAGGCTTTTGAATCCTCTTTCTACCCAGAGACTGAACTGGAATGAGAGGCGTTTATTCTTCCATGTACATTGGGATCTTCCAGTGCGCTCCAAAGAGTGGCGTGTGCTTTTTCTTCCTTTTGTTTATTCAAGCTGAATGATAAAGGAAGCTGTGATAGCCATTTTCCAGGTCAAACTATCTTTATTCACAAAAAACACCACACAACCAGCCTCCTTATAGTCAATTATTCATACTTTATATATTTAAAAAGTATCTCAGTGATACAATAATTACTGAAAGAGGCCCTTTGAGGGAATTTATGAAGTGCTATAAAACTGCCTCTGTATTATTTTCAAGCTGATCCCACAGTGAAATATTACTGACTTGGTGCTGTTCAATAAATGTATCAGCCAAACAAAAGAAGTTGAGTCAAAGAGAAACAAGATGGGAGAACAGTTGGTTGTTGCAACGTCTGGGTAATATGACGGTTTGTGCCTTAGTTACATTTGTTTTGTGATAACGTTGGTCTCTTACAGTACTTTGTCAGTAAAGCAAAGATTTGAAGTCTTCAAACTAACTTTTGTTAGAAGTTCAGAGGACAATGTGCAGCAGCTGTGGTGACAGTAAATGTTTTTCTCTCTGCTGCAGGCTCCCCTTGACATATGAACCATCAATGACCCGTGTCTTTTTAAATCCAGGCTCAAAACGTCTTCTTTCCGATTGGCCTTTTACATCCAGCAGTGCTGTGAGATTTGTTTCTTTATTTCCTATATTTCTTTGTTATTGTTATTTTACGATATCCCTATGGCATTCTTACACACCTTGTCATATTCAGGCTTTCATAAAGGGCTATACAGATAAATGTTGATTGATTGATTGATTGACTGACTGACTCATTCGTCCATCAATTCCTTGAGCTAAAATTATAAAGACTCAAAAGTTTCAGATAAAGTGTAAAAAAACTGCAGAAGTATCACTGTTTGGAATAATGTGAAAAATGTCCTTTTCCATTGTATTCAATCACATTTGCTCCTCCCGTGGCTTGTTGTATCTGTGTACAATTAAACCTGGATAGATGTTAATTTTCAAGCAGTGACAAGCATTACAGTTGGGGTCACTGTCACTTGGCTGCAACGGATTTACTTTTTACCTGCACAACCAGCTACTGTGAAGTACAGTGACCTCAGTAGAAGAGGACAAGCACAGAGGAAAACATACTGGATTAAAAAAATGCATATGTTTCCAACAAAATTGCAATATTGTTCATTCTGCTCGTGGATTTACAGTTGATGGTGAGGAATTAAAATAATTTTATAATATGGAGAACTGGTCAGCACATCCTGAGGAAATGTTGTGATTTTACCTCCCTGCTGGAGTCTGAGGAGATCTCGACTCCCAAATCCCGAATCATCGTCATCATCATCAGACCTTTCTCTGGTTATTGCCCCCTCACCGTCTAATATGTGCACCTGGTTTAAACTGCACTGCTGGAGGGAACGCTGCCTCAGCTAATGTTCTGACAGCAGGACTGATGAGTAGAATTTTCCACATGATTTTTGCTATTAGTCGTTTTAATGGCACACAGAAGGCCTTACAAAGGAAGAAAGAATCCTATTCAGTTAACCTTAATTTACATACAAGGAACAGTTGGGGTCAACAGCTTTGCTGAGAGACCCACAGTGGTGACTTGTGAGCAGTGGTATTCAAACCTTCACCTTTAAAAACGAATATATGATGGAAAAAAAAAAACTCACTCTCAATGTTAAATAACACGAAATACCAATGTATATAAAACACAGTGCATGACAGTACACTATACATGAAAGTGCACTGACATGTTATCATATTTCTTGATACACTTTGTATCCTCCACTATATCGTCCAAACCGAAATGGGAACAAATCGACTGAGGTGGCCAGAAAATGTCTCTTATTGATTATTCATAAAAGTGATTCATCTGCAAATGGCTGCACTGAGTGTCTGATAGTGATTGACTTGGATTGTTAAAAGGTATATGCAAAACTAAATGATTTCACGCCGCCCGGCTCTTCATGAACCCAGTTGTGCCACCGTGAGTGAACGCACCAGGCTTAATTTGTGCAGCGCGGCTCTTTGGTGGAGACTGTCTGAGCTACTGTAGCTGAAACATTAACAGCTTGGTTACATGCGTTTGCGATTTAATGACACAGCTAAACCTGATTTGTAGAAAATCAATACCTTGTTGAACACCAATAAAGCCATCCTAATGTGAGCATTACTTTGTGAAATTGAGGAGACTTGGAGGCCTCATGAGAGCAGAGTGACTGCTCATAGAGCAGGTGGTGCAATTCAAATAACGTCATCCATGAGCTCCACATTTCAAAAGTATGATTTATTGATAATTGTTTTCGAAACAGAATTAATTGAATAATGACATTTAAATGAAGAGAATTATTCAATTGGTAAGAAAAATGGGTGGAAAAGCTTCAGGTTTATTTGAAACAAAAGAAAATGAGCACGGTCATAATTGAAACTATTTTTTGTACTGAGGAAACAACAAAAAAAAAAAACAATTCCAGTCATTACACCTCATCAAACTGAATATACATTTTATATATACAAGTATATCTTCAGTGAAATATGTTTTCAACCAGAAGCAAAATCTTTTGTCTCTTTAACATATAATAACATATAACAAGCAATAAATAAATAAAAACTATCACAATTGATACATTGGTAACATTTTGAATATATATATAGTGAATTTCCTATGGCTACATACTAAATGAATGAGTAAGGTAAAGCATTGAAGAGTAGTACATGGTGGTGTGGTGGTGACCACTCTCATGTTCCCACTGAGCTTGTGCGAGTTTTCTACAGGTATTCCAGTTTCCTCCCACATACAAGAAACATACATGTGAGTTCATTGGTGACTATGAATTGCCACTTGTTGTGAGCGCCAGTTCTCTGTTTATTTATTCATCTATCGTTATGTGGGATCAGCTCCAGGGACCCTGATCTGGACAGAGCTGAAAGTAAACTTGAAACAACCTTTTTTTGTTTCATTTTAGAAAATATACTTTAAATAAGTTCTGGACATAAAAACTTAATACCAGGTCATTACTAGAGAATAACATGCTAAAAAGCATGAGGCAGAAGATACAATTTATGTATGGTACAACATGTTTCTTAGAATAGAAAAGAATGAAACAAACTGGAAAATATGAAGTCAAAACATATATCGAAAGTCAGTAAAAATGAAATTTTATACTTAAAACTTTAATTAAATATGAGCAAAGTCTTTAATGTTTTTGCACCCTCACCTTTAACTTTGACGGGTCATGGAGCCCCCCTCCCAGGCTATGTTTTCAAGCTTTGCATGATAATGATCCATAAATGCAAAGTCACTCTAAGTAATGAACGGAATGTTTTCGTGTTATTTTTTGCAAACGTTCTCCAATTCATTCACGTCAGCAAATATAATTAAGTTTAGCAATATGAGTGTAAGAGATGGATTTATGAAAAACACAAAAATGTCAATTCACTTTAATGCTACTATGAATATTAATGATGTAGTCATTAAAATGAATGGACCATATCAGAGTAGAGGATTCCTGCTTGTTTGTCTCAGAGAAAAGAAAAAAGTTTCTCTGATCCATTTCCACTCCAGATGATTTATCACAATAAAACGGGGAGCTGAAGGTTCATTACAATGCTGGAGGAGTCTGTTTGGCTACTTAAGAACAACTCCCAGGGCACATGAACAGAAGAGAGAAGGTGGCACGGAGTCCTAAATAACAGCTCGTTTGAAGTGGCAGAAAGGTCAAGTCAGATTAACTTTCACTCTTCCTGACTCCTATACGTCCTGAGAGCTCATCTGCAGGGGCAAACGGCTGTCGAGGCATCACAAATACCAGCAGTGTGTTGGATTAATGGCCTCTGTGAGGTCCTCTGGGAGAGCGTGAAGGGGGAAAACAGTTGCCAAAACGCTTTCCTCATTTCAGTTACATTGTAAAGGTTGATGGTGTCGCACGCTTCCATTGATCTCCCATACAAGCTGGAAACTTGAAACCTGTGCTGATACTACTGCAATCGTAATCTAATATCTGATACATTAAACTATAGGCTGACAGTTTTGTTTTTTTTAGCAATGAAAATGATATTTCCCCACCATACATACACTTCAAAATGATTTTTAATGAGCTTTTGCAAATCCCTTGTTGTCTGGGGAAATCAATACCTCTGTGCAATATTGTGATATTACGCTCATTCTTGTCTGCAGGACAAGAGCAGCATGAATATTTTATGATGGCATAAACACTATTAAATTGATCCAAGGCATCCACATAATGAAGCTCTTGTGATGTTGCTGTCCACAGTGATTGCCTAAACAAAGTATGTGTGTGTGTGTGTGTGTGTGTGTGTGTGTGTGTGTGTGTGTGTGTGTGTGTGTGCAGTCTGAAGGTATGTTGATGGTTACATTGGTCCTCAGGTTAGTTAATTTCCTGAATTTCCTTTTTTTCAGCTCTTAAATTTAAAAATTTCCCAAAGGCATGTTAGCTGGTGTAACTAAATTATTGTAATCAAATCATATGTAATTGCATCCGGTACGAGCTATGAGCGGGATGCATCTCTGTGCCAAAATTCTGCCACATTTTCATGTATTTTTTGTCACAGTGAATTAAATTATATTACAACTAGCTCGTTTCCCACACTGATAACCATTAACATTTTAGTCTTTAATCTTATCTGTCTGTTAATTGTCGATTCAGTGATTGTTCTTGGTCTTGATTACACATCCCAGCAGCCCAAAACAAACCGTCTGGCTCTTTGTGAGAGGACACTGGGTCACAGAGATCAGCTTCCACTCCACAGCACAGTGCTGTACATCACGAGGAAGACAGAGAGACTAACAGAGGCAGCCACTTTAAAGTGTGGGACTCCGCCTTAATTACAACCAGGGCTAATAAAAGTCTAGCAAACATCTATTAAATGCCGCCAAGTTGTAATACCAAGTGATAGCCCCAATAATCATTCTTTACCCCGGTGGCCCACTCTTAATCAGGAAGAGTGAGTCTCCATTAAATTTACATCCCACCAGAGGAATCAAGCCCCTGCCAGCTTGTTTCTAATCTCCAATTAAGCTGGTTTCAGGGCCACCATCAGTAATGGGTTAAAAGTTAGTGGAAGAAGCCCTCTGAGGCTTTCCTTTCACAAAATAGCCCAGTGGACACACGGACAGCAGACAGAGAGTAATTGTTCTGTATGGTAACTAATGCTGGTACAAATCAAGAGGGGGATTCAGCAACGATGAAGGTAGGACTGTCTGCATGATGACCCTTCTGCTTTTAAACTGAATTAACACAAACATATGATTGACAGAAATAGTTTAGTATTACTTCATTTTACATTGTGTGGTTCAAACAGTTTTTTTTATATTAGCATATACACCAGTCACAACATCAAGACCACTGAGAAGTGAAAAAAACAACGGAAGCTTATCTCTTTTTCATGGCACATCTGTATTTAGAATACATGAATAACGGTTTAAGCAAGTTTAACAAAGGTGAAATTGCAGGACATTTTAATCAGAACACCTCTAAAACTGCATCTCTTGTGGGGTTTTTCCCAGTCTTTATTCAGTAAGAAAAGTGTCCCAAAAAGAAAAATTGATGAAAAGGTGACAGAATTATTGATGGTCAAGGCTCATAGGTGCGTGTAGGGAGTGAAGACAGGCCAATCCAACAAAGATTGATGCTGGTTCTTATTAAAATAGAAGGTGCTATAAAATAGCGCATTGTAGTTTTTTATTTTTATTTTTTTTAATGGGAAAGGTATATAATATCGGGCAGGTGTTCACTTTGTTGATAGTTTGGGGTTAATCGCAGTTTTTTTGTTTGTTTTTCGTGATGCCTACAATACAGAGACAGTGCTCCTGATTTAAAAACCACAAAAAAATGAAATCTGCTCATAGAAACAGGAGGAGGTATCCTGCTTTTGACATTACCCTGCCACTCGAACTGACAAAAGAAAACATCTGGAATTTAATTATAATGATCAAAACAGCCCTGAGAAAGTTGCTTTTAAGTCGGTCAAAAAAAAAAATGGAAGTGGCCCCTCAGTTTAAAGGATGTTTTACTTCAAGGATAATCTATCTACAAAATATGTCTCCAATAAATGACACTAGCTCCCTCTGTTGTCAAGTTACAGTATAATCATTTCATCTTTGAGGACATTTAAATTATCAGAACAAAGTGTTAGTAATGTACTTCTCAGTATTTTTCTTAATCTATCCATTGTTAAAACTTGCATTAAAAAAAGGATCAGCAGTGCTCCCCAGATGTTTTACTCATTCAGCTACTTCAACCTGCACTCGTCCCCGATGCTCAGATTATTCAGATTGCCCTCAACTGCTGTAATTATGTGCTTGTATTTCAAAAAGCCTCTCTCCTCTCTGCATTGAGATGAGACAATTACCTGAACCTCAAAAGTGTGAGCAAGGAGTTTCAATGCATGATACTTGTCAAACTAATTTCACTTGTTATTAAATAGCAGCTTTTTAAAAAATATTTCACAGGAAGAAATATGTTTTGTTCCTCTCAGAGAAAACTCAATACTCTATGAGAATTATCTGCCACTACATTTGTGAATCAAATTATGTTTGATATAATACCGCTTTATTTTCTAGTGATTTTTTTTTGGTGTTGGACAATGCTGTTTTTGTCAACACAAATTACGATAGCAATTTGAATACCCCTCCTGCAGAGGCAGCATTCTGCCCAAAGGGGGCACTGTGACCACATATACGTGCTCACAAAGTTCACACACACACACTCTGTGAGGATGTGAAAAAGGACGTGATGATCAATAAGAGCCCAGCAGTGAAAAAACAAAAGCAGTGGCTTTAATGAAAAGTGCTTAAATGACCCACATATTGAGAAAGAAACAAATAAAAAACACTGAAGAGATGCACCATTGCAATACACACTAACCTTAACCCCTAACTTACCTTAATACGACCTTTATATCCTCAAAATCTACCTCGATCCTTAAACATGAAAACAATATGTGGGTCTGACCTTTTGGTACCCACAGGATAAGTCATGCTCCTCAGGAGTCAAGCACTCGCAGCTTTAGGACCTTAAGTGTTTGTAGGATAATTTGAATAAAGTGAACTCCATGACCAATGATCTGTGTCCCTTCGTTAAAGAGCTGTCATTCCTAGATCATATTCAAGAACAATATCTGCTTAACACCCATATCACCTTAAGAGCTAAACAAAAGATAAATCCAATGGCATGTTCACTTACTCTTAAGACTTACTCAATACAAATCAAACAACACAAAGTTGACAATTAGATTGGGATCATTTAAAGTGTTGACAACAAGGACAAACACACACTTGATGAATTGTAAGACCTTCCCTTTTCTATGCTGCATTTCTTAACCCAGAGATTGGAAACCTTCTTGAGCATCCAAGTTGGTTGCTGATTGATAAAACGTAATTTGTCACAAACTATAATCAACTTTTAAAATGAAGACAACATGACTTTATAGTCAAAATGGTCTTAAAGATTATAGCACAGGAAAAACATTTCAGAACTTTAGTTAGAAACAGATGGCATGTTATTTCTTTCTGTTGTCTCTTTCTTCATCATTTTAACTGTTTCGCAGTTTTAATCACCGTTTCAATATTTTATCTATGTTGGCAGATATACTCAATGAAGCTCATTTACCTTTCCTTCACAGTTTTAGTGATTTTAGCTGCTTTACCCATTTTTTAGTTGTGCAGCTTTCTTTGTAGTAGTTGTTGATAAAGTTCAACATTACTCTTTTGTTTACCAATATCTCTCCACATAAGTAACGTCCAGGTGAACCAGAACTGTTGGCAGTGAAATCATATGACGTTAAATCATGGTTACAGATGACTTTTAGTAGCCAGACTATTGAACCATTCTTTGATTTAAGCATCACATTTTCCCTCTTGAGCTGCAAGAAATGGATCTTTCAAAAAAAAACAAAAAAAACTGGAAATAATATATAAAATTAACACTTAACTCTGAACACTACAGGGAGTCAGTACAGAGTGACCTCTGGAGCCGAGGGTTGCAGAGCCTTGTAGTAGCCCCTTCACTCGGAAACATCACAACTGAGAACCTCAGTATAACCTTCAGGGTGACCGCAATACTAATGTTAACCTATTTCTGAATTCAGCCCTAAAACCACATGCACGTGGAGCTCTATCTTGAGTGCTTCCTTTTTTTGGGTCCCAAAAAAAAAAAAAAAGAATAAATAAATAAATATAAGAGCAAAAAATAACACACACACTACAGTAAAAAAATTGTTTCAAAAAACATTGTCTCTCCCCATAATCATTCCTCAATTTATCATTCCTCATGGCTCTGCTTGTGCAGTTGTTAAGGTTCAGTCCCAGTGTGAATCACTCACGGCCATTTTTTTATTTTTATTTTTTCAATCAGAGACTTTGTTCAGCATACTCTCTTTGTCGGGAGGTGACATAGGTCTAATATGAGCCCAGAGTGACCCGGCGAAGCATTGACGGCCATGTACAGTGAGTTTCTAAAAATGGAAACATATTATGGAAAATTGTTTCTGCCTCGAAGCCTATGAAACACTGCTGCATTGGTGGACTGCATTAGGCTAATTGGTTTTATTTATTTTAAAGTGGTGTCAGTTCTTATGTTCTTTCTTCCTTTGTCTCTTCCTCTCAGTGTTTGACATCTTGGCTTTATAAGTATTGTATTAGACACTTAGCAGAGCTCCAATGACACCACATCCTGAGCAAACAGCTGCAAAAATATGTTTAAATGGTACGATTAACTCATGTCATGAAAAAGTCAGGCCATGCAGACAATTTTAATTGTTTCACAATTATTAGATAGCAATGCATTTGTAGATTAATGATTGTATGGTGGGCCACACGATGGTGCAGTGGTTAGCGCTCTTGCCTCACAGCAAAAAGGCTGTGGGTTAGACCCGGGGCCTTTGTGGAGTTTGCATGTTTTCCCCGTGGGTTTCCTCCCACAGTACAAAAACATGCATGTGTCAACTGATTATTCTGAATTGCCCCGAGGTGTGAGTGTGTGTGGTTTGTATGTCTGCCCTGTGATGGACTGGCGACCTATCCAGGGTGTACCCTGCCCTCACCCACAGCCAGCTGGGATTGGCTCCAGCGACCCTGAAGTGGATACGCTGGAGAGAAGATGGATGATTGTATTGTATTAATATATCAACAGAAGCTTCTCCTGCAGGACCATACACTTAATTAACTTAAACATCATAGACAGTGATAAATATTGCTTCTATCTCCGAAAACAAGTTGTGTACAGAGATGAATCAATCTGTCAATGCTCAGAACACATCTGCTTCTAATAGGTTCTTTATTAAAAAAAATTAAATGTAATAATCTAATAGAAGTATTGACAATACATCGTGAACACAACATTTTTAGTAGTACGGAAGAGACATACAATATGAAATATGGCTCATACTTGGAATTAAAGCAACAGACACGTGTGAATGCATCGAAGAAGAAGGAGAAGAAGAAGAAGAAGAAGAAGAAGAAGAAGAAGATACCATTTTAATGAAATGCAGATTTATTTTCATCCAGCTTTGCAAAAAGAGGTTAAGTGAGGTGAACAACAATAACTGAAATAAATTGAGAAAACAAGGCAGCACCGAATTTAGTTTTGTCCCTAAATCTTTGATATAGCTTAATTGATCCCTCGAGGAGGAGCTATTCTTTGCCCTCGCTTTGCTTTGCCGTGCGATGCTGAACAGCCACAGTTGTATGTTACTGCTGATTCATTTGGTTAAAGTCTCAAAGTTGAGAGTTACTTTTGTTGTCTCAACATTAAAGACAGACAGGGGATCAGACCTCGAAGATTTATTAACACTGTGATCATTTGTTTAAATCCAGGCTTGTTGACCTTTTTCTTGTGGAGTTTGCACATTCCTCTTGCGTATCCAAAGATATGTGTTTGAGGTTTATTGATGTTTACGTGATGAGTACTGCTTTTACCCGCAGATATCTGGGATTAATTCCAGTTTTCCAACACCTACAGCTGAATGAATCAGTGCAGAGGATGGATGGTTAATCGCTTGTCTTGTTGTTGACTGATAAATCATGAAGAGAAGAATATGGGAACCTTTTACCTTAACCTTAAAAGTCATTCCACAAAAAGACAACCTGTTGAAAGCTGTTACTAACTTCTCCTGTAGAAACAACCTTAACAGTCAACACGTGATTACACGGGACCTTAAATGAGTTATTAACATAAAACCCATCTTTGTTAAAAGACGGTACCACGTAGACAGCTGACAGAACGGTGAATATTCTGCACTCAGTCCAGAGCAGCAGATAACATTAAATAATACACTTGAGACTCCATACCTCAATTATACAGTTTTGGTTATTTGAATCATTCCATTCAAACATAATTGAGGATGACAGATGCACAAAAGTTGAGCATACAACTCTGTCTTTACTGGTAAATAATTAAAAGATGGGGAATAGATTCAAACACTGAGAAAGAAACTTGTAGTTAAACACAGTTGGCAGACGCAACAATATAAGAGTCGTTGTCATCAGAGAAGAATATGTGTTGAATATCAAATAAAAATAGGAGATGATTTTTACGTTTTTTTTTCCACATTACCTCTGGGCTACTGATCTGTTTGTCTTTGAAGCGTTAACACTGGATATAGTGTTTACAGCCAAGTCGCTTTCAGCTCATATAAAGCTGGTTTGTGATCCCGAGTGGAACCTGTCCTTCGATCTATGACGGTAGCAGGTGTTTGGAGACTCTTCAAAGGCATGCGTACGTACGTGTTTGAGTGTGTGTGTGTGTGTGTGTGTGTGTGTGTTTGTGTGTGTGTGCATGCATGCACGTGTGTGGTGTCAGTGATATAAAAGCCACACTCTCTATCTCTTCCTCCTCCATCTCCACGTCTCAGTCTAACGTCAAACCGTGAGAGCAACCAGGCGAATAGTGAGCAGTCAGCGTCAGACAAAAATAGCACTTGATGCTGTAAATGTAGATCTTTGTGGGCTTGTTATGGGGGTTCATGGAAGAGATGTTTTCTTCATGAGCCGGTGATCGAATTCCCCAAAATGAGGCAATTTATCATCCAATCGAGCCAAGTTCTCATTATGGAGAAGTCCCCTCATCATAAGTGTGGCGTAAGCAACGGGGATGACAAATGTCATGTCCCACTCTCCAAAGTAATTACCCTGATTTTACACTGAGGAGCGGAAAAGAGGTGCGCTTCATGCTGTCTGGGTTTCAAATCCTTTTCACCATTTAGCCAAGATACAGATGCCACCCTTTAAAAGCAACATGAGTAGGGAAAACTGTAAATATTGTTAGAATATAAATTTTAATATTGCAATATCTTTTTAAATTGTTCCGATATTAAACACAATAAATCCTCATTGTGGCCACGCTTTTTCGATATTACCGACAGTTACAGCACTCACTTCTTCAATATAATTTGCCCTTATAGACCGATTTATCAGAGTACAGTCCTCAAAGCGTGGAGTGATTGTGCATAGTAAGTACTTGGGCAAATGGAGGCCTTTGCATTGGCTTGATTTGAATAAACATTGTGATTAAGTGGTTGTTTTGTGCATGTAGTAGGCTGAGGGATGTGGACCAGTCAGTTCCCTGAGGGGGAAAGGAGGTTTAAGCCTTCCTGGCTCCTTCTGCACTCCCCCATTGGCTGTCGCTTCTCATCCACATCCACAGCTCCCTTAATTGCCTGATTTCCTCAACCAGCGTTGAAATACTTTGTACACTGGGAGCTGGGGGGTTATAATAATGACTTATAGTGACATGCTTGGGGGAGACTTGCTCCCTTGACTATCACAACTCTCACCCACTGACTACAGCCTCATCATAGACCTCTTGATTTAATACTGAAATTAAATCTTCATAATCGGTCATACAGGACTATTGTACTCTCGTAAAAATTTTAATTCAAAATGCTCAAAGAAACTTCATGACTCCTTTTCCTTGTGGTGCATATAAAAAAGCAGGTAAAAAGCCAAACATGGTGCAGACCAAATAGTTTATGTGCGTTCCTTGTTTTTTTAAATGAATGGAGAGGAAAGGTAAAACTGTTACCACGAGGGTAATTTATCAGCTGCTCTAAATGAAAGAAAATAAATCAGGAACCTAATTCAGGATCAATTATTTATTTAAGAAATGCTCAGCTAATACTAAAGTCATTTTGGGAAGTGATTACCTGTTAAAGTTATTTTTAAAAAAAAGCTGATGCTATTTGACAGGACATTTATCATTTTATATTTTTTTAAGTAGATACTTTTACCCAGATACAACATGCAAGCTATTCTAATATTTTTTAAACCATTAGTTCGTACTCAGTAAAGTAAAATTTTGTTAAACGACATTGTAATTAAAATGAAAAAAAAAATTTTTTTTCACTAATTCTTCAGGAGAGCATTTTAACTTATGTGTTGATCGATATGTATGTAGCGGTATCTAATGCTTAAGAATTTTACAACAAAAGTAAAAAGAAAAAAGTACAAATCAAGCAATGTAACAGTAAGTGTACATCCTCTCTCTGAATGTCAGCCATCAGTTTGCATGTGGGTTGAGTTCACAGAGAGAACTGCACGGACTCTTTTAACTACTTCACATCTGAAACGGTCATGGAAACTCATTCCATTGCTGTCATTGCTCTTGTTCGTTATGAAACTCTCGATGCGGTGAGGAATCAAAGAGATGGATGGATGAGCTTGTTTTTGATTCCACAGGAAATCAACGGAGCCATTAGTAATCCTCCTGTGAGCTTAGAACCCTGCATTGAGAACCTTGGCTGCTACATTATGATTTTGATGTGAAATTACTTCTCGTGACGTATTCTAAACTGTTTGTAAGTCAAATTTGTATTCATAGAAATAAATCCTGAGGTTAACAAGCCCGTAGAACACATATATTATTATCTTTAACAAAAATAACAGTCGGTGTGGCTGCAGTCTATTAGTGACGATTGTTTGCTTTTGAACAATTACAGACAAAAGAGATCAGCTGTCAGACACCAGTTAGAGTTTTTTTTTTCTTCACACAGAGACACCAAAGAGCCGGTCTATCACTGCCTGGACCCTTTACAGCCAAAAGAGGAGTTCTCCATCTCTAGAAATAGATAAATCCAGTAGGTTTTCTTTTGTTCTCCTCACAAACCTTTCTTCTGACACATCTGTTGATGTTTCCAGTTGCTTTTGTTTGCTCTCCAAGGAAGCACGTCGCTCGCTATATTGTGTGGTAGCTTGTGTGAACACTATCAGTGTCCCATCTGAAGGAACATTCTGACAATTTCTGACAATTGTTTATTTTCTTTCCCACTGAGAGTTTGATTGGTGCCAAGATGCTGAAACTGTTTAAGTTGTGCAGAAACCCAATTATGACCAGCAAATTAATTCTTGTTGTTGCTATCACGAAAATGAAAAGCCATTGTTTTCACACACATCTGGTGTAACTGGCACACATGCGGCCTCCATACCTCGTGGGCCCAAAGCCAATTTCTGAAAACGTATACAGTGTTGCTCACAGTTTGGAGAAAAAAAGATGTATCATAGAGAAAGAGTAAAAGGTTTGAAGAGGTAGAATTATTCATCGACTCTTAAGTTTATAAAGATCACTCAATTGTGAAAATGTGGCTTTAATTTCAGGTTTGAGCATGGGGCAATGAAATGAGCCACTTCAACAAGACGAGTGTTGCACAATGTCTGCGTGGTAACACAATGTGACAGCATATATCTGATTTATCCAATGGTAAATCCAAGCACAGCATCCTGGAGGCTTCCCTCCTGCTGACTTGCCTCAGGTTGCTTTATCGCTACTCCAGCCCCTCCACCACCACACACTCGTTCATCCTTAACAAAAAAAAAAAGCGGTTTTCCTTCCACAGTATATCACTAGCAGGATCACCTGAGGGTGATGCATTCATATATTCTGCTAAGTGAGCAAACACTGGACCGAGCGGCTCTCTGCACCACAACTATTCTCCACAAGCTACGCATGGCTGCTCTTCTTTGTTTCTCTCTGGCATTAAAAACACAGACAACTTGCTGAAAATTAATCTTAAATTTTACATACAAAGTCTAGTTTTGTTTTGTTTTGTACTTTTCTGCTGTCGACTTGCAATTCTTTTGTCCGTGTCCTTCAATGATTTCATCTCAGTGTTTTATGTAGCGCTTGGTTGGATTAATGAGACCACAAATCTCATGTTGTTGCACTCACTCACCCCACACACACACTTACAATCAGCCTCTTGAGAAATGACTGCGAGACAAATGAAGATGAAAGCATGTGGCGTAAGCAGACGTTGACTGGAGAAGGAATAATAAGCAGACAAAAAAAAATATAGTTTCATCAAAGAGGATCTCTGTGAGAACTAAAAATAAACCCAACAGATTCAAAGTAATAACACCTTTATGTGTTTTTCTGGATGAGAAAGAAAATGAGTGGCAACATCATGTCAATGAGTCACATAAAAAAAAAAAAAAAAAAAAAAAAAAAACAGGCTGGAA
>OMNM01049169.1:23995-39805 GCA_900302745.1 Parablennius parvicornis
GCATGCAACTGTGTGCAATGTGTGACTAGTGAGACGTCTGTCTCCACGAAACACAGCTGCAACTAGGTGAACCAGAAAGAAGTGAAGAGTGGGTTTATTTCGACCCTGGCACACATTCCTTTTACTTGAGGACTGATTTGTTAGAAAACAAAAGAAAGCTGAGTGAACACGACACTTCTTGAAATGTTCAATTCATGGACATTTTCCCTCAAATGGCTCAACGAATGATGTGTGATGCAACAATGCAGCAGATCATGAAACCTTTTATTTGCAGCATTCAGTGAAAGTGGGAGATAATAGCATACAACCTGTTTTCTAGACGATGGTGTGGTGAAATAATTCCCTGAAGAGTTTTATATGGTAAAAAGTGTGTCTTATCGGGTTCATCGGCTATAATAAAAATGCAACAGTGCAAACAACCAATAAAAGTTATTGTGTTTTCAGAAACAGCTATTATAGGTACATTACCATTAACTTTTATATAGATGATAATTATATGCTTGAATCATTGACCCATAGAAAGCTAAAATTACAACACACAGCTTGTTTTACCCTCACTAAACCATATGGGAAAAAAAATCCTCCTAAACACCTGTCTCATTTATATGTGCTTTCAATCAATTATTCATTCTTTATTTGATTTTTATGTCATTATGTGTTTCATTTTATTTTAGTCATTAAAATGTTTGTGTTTCTTCAGCCTCAGTTAAACTCGTCTCTTCAAACAACATGTTCAAGTTAAATAAGTCTCTAGAAGAAACTGACATTAACCATCAAATAGTATGAATACGAAGTTGCTAATAGCAGATGCAGGGCCGAGCAGAAAGTTTGGGGTTGTTTTCGGCAAAAGAATATTATGGATCTTTCCTTTACTAAAAGATGAATAGCCAAACACACAGGTGTGATATTACATTTTGTAACAATAGTTGTGAAAAAGCTGAAATCGGATTTGCACAGCAGCCGTCCTGCTAATCCTGCGGTGCACACGTCAAGTATAGACCTGAATTTTGAAGAAGCCCCACAGCTGTTTAATATTGCAGCCTCATATGAAATTTACAAAATTTGCCACCAGTTACCAGCTGGAGGGTGTCAGTCCTCAAAATCCTCCCGACTAAATACAACTAGTGTCAGAGCTAGAAAAACAAATGAACGTCAGACTGTCACTTGTGAGGGCTGCGGTTTGTCGCCACACTGCCACAGCGGCATCCCAGATGAAGCATCAGAGCAGGGGGAAGCAGCAAGTCTTTTAGTTCATCGCATCATGAAAGCAGGATCAGCAGTTCAGGCGTTCAATGCTCCACATACAAAAAAACAAAAAACACGATGTAAATCAACTCAAGTGATGCAGAAAAGCAACACTGTGAGAGAAAAATAGGAGATGTGTTGACAGCATTTTTTTTTTCTTCTTCTTCAAAGAATCAATTGCTCAGAGCAGCATTCTCGCTGTCTGACTCCGAGCTCAGTCGGCTCCAGTGAAGCAAAAATTAGCTCCACACTTTCTGCTGCAACTCGCAACAACACAGGCACTTTGGCAACTAATCCACAGAGTTACAAAGAGTGCAAATTCAGTCAAGGTGAAAACAACGATGAAGCCAGTGATTGACGTCAAGTGTGTTTCTCTATCTCCTTTTCAGGACTTGTTCCTTTTTGTGCCTTTTGTGCATGCACAAACTACTAGCGTGAAATCTTAATTAAGCAGAAATATTATATGCTGGACATTTGTGAACACATCAGGACTGCTGTGATTTAAACGGACATTGCCTGCAGCCTTTGAAATAAAACAACCCAAAGCACAAGACTAACTTTGTACCATCCAAAAACCTGTGACTGCAGATGAGAGTGCTGCATGTCCCAGCCACACTGTGTTCCTGTTATCAGAAATGCATTCAGAACCTTCTGCCTCCATCCACCCACGTACAAGGACAATATCATCTAACCCTGTCAGCTGGAAAACAAACATCCATGTTTTTTATTAAATCATTTATTACCCTTCCTATGTAATCTAATGAGCATCTGCTTCCTGCAATAACTTTTCCGCCTGGTTCTTATCACACTGAGATCACCTGACCTCCCATGGGCCTCAGCATGAAACCGTGCATGCCCCACAATCACAAACAGCTGTGTGTGTGTGTGTGTGTGTGTCTGTTGACAGACTCACTCTTGTAGCTGGCACTCCAAGGCTGGTATCCATAATAGCCGGTGATCCGCAATATTCGCTCCTCTATGGACGCGCTGTTGATGTCCTCAACTGAGCGGGAGGACTTGAGGTCCTCTTTGATGGCCTCGTCCACCACCAGGTACTTGAGCTGTCTGAGCTGTGGGCTGATGTCCGAAAGCCTTCTGGGGCTCACGTCGGGAGACTTGCGCATCCCGCTGGGAAGAGAGAACAAGAAACGGTGGTGTTACAAGACGAAGTGAAGCCGCTTGGCAACGGGGAAAGGGAGTCTGTGAACCTTGTATGTGGCTCTGTGATATAAGAAGTCTCCTTTGGGAAGCCGGGGAAGTCGGTGTTGTATGTGCAGCAGAGAGGCCGGCATCAGGGGCCCCTGCAGCACATCTCTTGTACAGTACAGAAATCATCATCCTTCAGTGGCCCTGCGTCCGCCACAGCACCACAAGAGAAAGACACTAAGCTGAAGTGACTGGTCCTGCAATAGTTGTATACCATGCACTGGGTGACCTCCATGATAGTATTATAGAAATCCGAAACTAATGAATCGATCATGAGTGATTTGAAGGGACGGGGGAGCAAACACTTGTGACAGCTCTGAGGATGTAGGATCAGTCCACATCACAGTAGCCCGTCAGATCCTCGGTCAGTGTCATCATGTAGGAGAAGACACACTCAGCTGTGTGCAGCAGGTAAAAGGTACCAAAAGGAGCAAATGGAAACTGAACTAGTGGAGCCTTATTGAACTGTTTACACCTGGCAAAGTAGCACAGTGCAGACTTGATGGCCTTTTAGGTGTTACAAAACAAACAGCATATGACAGCAAATACGATTTTCTGATCCACTAAAAGGAAAACTGTGAAATATAATGATGAATTATCTCTTTTGCTGCAAAATTTTAACCCTAAACCCTTACTTACTGCAGAACTAAAATCAAATCTTGGTAATAAGTTGAACACTAAAACATAAATCCAATTCATAATTTGCATATGTTAATCCTTGCAATTTGTAGCGCACCTGATGAAGTGAATCCACTTTCTTTAAAGCATACATGAAATCAGACGCTCAACAGGTTGTCCCGCTTCCCTGTCGATAGTATATTTGCAAAAGTTGAAATGTCTTACATGGGCATCAAAGTAGTGGGAGGTCCAAGGTAGCACATACAATCCAGGTGGGGCCGCCC
Source organism: Parablennius parvicornis (assembly GCA_900302745.1). Classification (NCBI taxonomy): domain Eukaryota; kingdom Metazoa; phylum Chordata; class Actinopteri; order Blenniiformes; family Blenniidae; genus Parablennius; species Parablennius parvicornis. The sequence continues at coordinate 27,349 of OMNM01049169.1, forward strand.
GACACGGTCCCACACCGTGCACTCTCCATCCCCGTACATCTTCAGTCCGGGCGTCTCTCTCAATCCTCGTCCAGACAGGCTGGAACCAACACCATGGTCCTGCTGCTGCTCACTCCAAACTAAACATATGCCTGCCTGCCTGCCTGCCTGCCTGGCCACCACAGCACAGACTGGCTCCACATTAATCGGTGCGCTCTGCTCAGGATGCGCCTGCATCCCGGAGGCACTACAACAGCGCCATCTACCGGATTCACGCGCAATGGTCATGTTCTGTAATAAGCATTGCAAATTTGTTCATTTTGTTTTCTCTACTTTGCTGTCAAATTGTAACAGACAGACACAGTAGTTCCATCTCAGTGCCAGACGAACAACATGCATTTATCTATTAGTTTTTATTCTGATACAATTCCAATTATATGTGTATGTAACAGCGTCATCTGCTTTCCTGTGTAGTTTTCATCAAAAATACAATCAATTAAAAAAGTGATTGGATAGACTGTAACCTACAATCATCCCAACATTTTTGTCAAACTGCAAAACATTTGCTACATTTGTCTCTTTTGTTTATTATTATTTCTACCATCCAGAGTACTGAAACATATATAGTATTGAAACAGAAAACCCGCCTTTTTGATATTTTTTCATTTATTATTTTGTACGCAAGTTTGGGCAACAGTACCACAAATATGTCATTTCCTTGCATATTTACCTCTGCCAGGTATTTGTTTTCATTGCTGTTGCTTTGTTGCTTGGTTGGTTACCAGGATAACTCAAAAATATGTTGACGAATTTTGACTTTTTTTTTTTTTTTATTGCAGGCTAACATATAATGGGACATGGCAATGCTATGTGCTTTTTGAGTCCTGCAGAGTACCAATCTTGCTAAAAAGAAGTAAGTGAAATGGAAAATAATGAATTATCATGCCCCACAAGCACATTTTTTTAAATTTTATATTTCTTGTAAGTAAATTTGACATGAACTCAATCATTAAAGTCTGTCTTGTGCAGAATCACAAGAATTGTATGTTGGATGACTTATTTAACATTAAACCACTTCAGGATTTCTGGCATTCAACCAGAACTTTGAGATTATACAAAGTAGGTGCAGTGTGAGAAGTAGAGATTACACATCATGTTATTCTATGGCAGCTATTATTGTTGTATGATTGCAAAAATTTGACTGCCCAAGTCCAGAGAGTATTTCATTTCATCACAGTGATGCATCATACCAGCACTTTTACCAGACAACTTTTACCAGCTACTTCTGCTGTATTTGAGGAGCCTCCGGGGTCCCCTTTGTTCTATTATTCATAATTTTTTTTTTCTTTCCCTTTACCTCACTTCAGCAGTATTTCAAAGCCAAGGCGGGGCCCATGTTTAAAACGTCTAAGTGAACTGCGGTATAAACTGAAACGGCAGAAATACAGCTTACTTTCAATACAATCAAAAATGATTAGAGGGATGTCGTTGATTACAGTACATGCACTCAGAACGGTGCTTCCAGTCGCCTAATGGGGTAATTACATTTGCGGATGGTGATTATATCTAGCAGAAAATGTAATTCAAATAAATGTCTTCGTCTCTGTTCAGAACAGCGAGCTGTGGACAACTGTGCACACATGCAGCACACTTCAGGATTCAAGGTTCTTGTTGGCCACATACTCAGTCATACTTAGTGCGAAGCTCAAACAAATACTGTTTTGTGGCAACACCCTTAAGGTACATTTGATCTCTATCTCTATCTCTATCTCTATCTCTATCTCTATCTCTATCTCTATCTCTATCTCTATCTCTATCTCTATCTCTATCTCTATCTCTATCTCTATCTCTACCTCTACCTCTACCTCTACCTCTACCTCTACCTCTACCTCTACCTTTACCTCTATCTCTATATCTATAGCTATAGCTATAGATATATGCTATCTAGTCACATACATACACACATACATACATACATACATACAATAAGTAATGAAACAATAACAAAAAATTTATTTTAAAATACATACAAGTTACAGAAAATAATATTTGTGTAAGATAGAATGCAAACTCTGTTTTTGCGTTTATATTTCACCTCTGCCTCAGGGATTTTGATTAATCTATTGAGTTTATTAGTTGGTATTAGCCAGAATATTTTCAAACTGAGCACAAAAAGCAATGACATTAATGTTTGCTATATCATTTCTTTATTGTAATACTGTTTTTCACAATAAAGTCCCTTGATAAGGATTTTACAGTATTTGCAAGGAACATGCATTTGTGGGATGAGCTACGGCGTTGACTATTGGAGTTGCACACATGACAAATCTGCCAGATCAGATTTTCCATATAATTTGTGGAATGTTTATATTTTAAGCTCAGAGCAGGTAGGATTTATGTTCTTTTTTGCTAAACATAGTCAGGAAGCACATGCAGTCCGAGGAATGAGGAACAGTTGAACTGTACCTTGCATGAATGGTGCTGTGTTGTCCATACATCCCGGGCCGGTGCTCCACTCTCTGCATTGCGTCGGCATGGTGTGAGCTCCTGACTGCAGAGCTTTGGCTACTTTTTGAAGACAAGTTTTGCATGGATCAATGACCGGCCACACCTCACACTGCCACAGGAGTTGGGGTAGGTGTGTGTGGATAGAGGTGGGGGGTGGGGGACCTCTGCTTACTCGAGCAAAATAAAGTGGAGTCCAGTCATCAATAAGAGGGTCAACACCTCGCATCGACACTCTCAGGGAGGAGAGGATCAAGTTCATCTTGCATAATGCACCTTTCAACATCACAGCTCAGCCTCGGCTCCAGATCAATTCTCAATGTACAACCTTCTTCTTTGCCAAAACTGTTGTTGGCCCCTTGCCCTCCAAGGCAGCTCATACATATCAAAACAGTTGATGGAAAGAGTTTTTAAATATTGCATCATCGTTCACTTCAGCAGGCCTCTGATAGAGATCTAATTGGTTTCCCAATCTGCAGGGCACTGCACTATTTTACAAGCACAAATCTGAGATGAAGTTTGACCAAAAGCAGTAAATATTCACACTGACGAGTTCTTTATTCACAAACTATCGGAGACACTGAATCTAATTATCTGACTATGTACGTACATATGTTTTTATCAAACTCATACAATCAACCTTTCCCTGGCTGATGTTGAGACTTTAAGGAAAGTGCAAGTGTTGCTAACAATAGTACCAATGGCTCTGGTCCATTAATCATCAATGTGTTTAGACAGAGAGCCAATGTTGACTGTGCCAAGGCCCCCACCTCCCCTCTCTGGAATGGAGCCATTTGTTATGTTATATGGCATCTGTTGTTAGAGTGACATGGTATGTCAAACTACAGCAAACAAGTTCCAAGAGACTGTTTTCTTTCCTTCACAGCAAACCTGCTGACCTGTGAAAGACAATGATTCAATTCAATTCAATTCAATTCAATTCAATTCAATTCAATTCAATTCAATTCAATTCAATTCAATTCAATTCAATTCAATTCAATTCAGTTCAATTCAATTCAATTCAATTAAACTCAATTCAATTCAATTCAATTCAATTCAAATTCGATAGAGATTTGATTCAGATTCAAAAAAAGCTAGAAAAAGCCTGAAAGCCAGACTTATTTTGGGTAGGAACCACAGATAGTAAATTTGTTCCTCTGTAGCCTAAGATCCTGCAAGCAAGAATGTGTGGAGAAAAGATAGTTAGAGAGAGAGAAAGAGCACAAAAAGAATATGAAGTTTTATGCTAACTTGTTCACTGTCACCAATTGAAATCTTAACATGAAGTCATGAATGTTAATAAATGCATGTGTCCTTTTTCTATAATAAGAAGCCAGAAAACTTTAAACATGTTTTTCTAAAAATGTGTTTTTATTAAAATACCACTGCTTTTACCTGAAACAAACTTGAAATTTAAGTTGCACAATAGTTAATGAAATCACGAGTGTTGTCTCATTTCTTAATTAACAGGAGAATAAAGAATTTGAATAAACCAAAGGTTTTGCTGATACATGAACGATATCTCTGCTCCTTGTATCACAGTGAGCCAGAATGTAACAACACCAAGAAACCAGAAAATGAAATGGTAACATGAAATTCGGCCATCTTTACTTGTATTTCCTGTCAGTTTTTGCTTTCCTACTGACACTGGCAGAAAAAGATCTTTTCTTCTCCTCACACATTTCTCAGTGGACCACATGTTCAAATACTGTGAAATGAAAGAAAATTACCTCAAAATATCAGCGAGTTCTATCTGAATACCTGATGTTCCTGCAGGCAATATTCAGTATATTTCTTCACAATGATAATAATACATTTAACAAGCCCTCACTTACAGTGTCCCTCAGCTTTTTTTCTGTTCTCTCCAAAACTTCCGACTGGCTCTAAAACAAAAGCTTGCATGTTGTGGGCCCAGTACTGTGCCCAGTTTCAAACCATTAAAAAAAAAGTATGATACAAAACAGTGTCTCTTCTCACAGTCAATATTTAATGCAGCTTTCAGCCTGGAAACAGTGTGACATGCCACTTGTGATTGGCCAGTGCTGGACAAGGAGTGAAGCTCAGAGCCAGTAAAAAGGTTACAGTTACAAATGTGTTTTTACATGCTTACAGACCTTATTTAAACTCAGTTTTTTTCCTGTGTTTTACTGTTATGCTTTGGATGTGTATATGTCAACATGCATTGATGTATCCCACAGAGACACATCTTACCCTCTGTTGCTAAAGCGAGCATTATCCGCTAAATGTTATTTCTCCCACAAGCAATAATAACCTTTACGGAGAGGCACCCTGCAGTCCCAGGAACGTGCATTTTGTCTTCAGGGTGTATTTGTTATTCATCTGCCATTATTGGTAAGGGTTGACAAACAGCTGGAGAGCAGCAAGCAGAATCTCCGTGGATGAGAGGTCCTGCTGATGCTATTATGTGTCAACATCATGAACCAGTTTGCTGCCGAGGCAAACGACTCCGGTGGGATGATAAGATTGGCATCCTTCTTTGTCTTTTTCTGGCCAGCCACAACCGCCCTGATTTCCATTATTAGCCATTCCCTTTTTAGTTTTGCTGACAAATGAAAACAAGGCAAAAATATATGATTACGTTGCTGAAAGTGTCCACGCATACTCCACTCACTCCTGCACGGCTATTAGTATGAAAACACACCTCTGAAAAACTGAGTGATGCCACTTCAGAGGTGCTTTTCAAGCCAGCTGTTTCATAATACTCCACTGAGTGTGTTATGGAAAATGGTTTTCATTATCCCATACAAGATGTTGAGCCCTGTACTTCTAGCCATTAGATTTAACAACCCTCAGAAAAAAGCCATTAATGACTAAACTGAGAAGCCCCTCAAATATCAAATATTACTTTTTAGCATTTCATGTATATAGACGTGCTGTTAACACATTTTATAGTGATAATCCTTGACATTGTCATTCAACGTCAAATACAAACTTGTATACACCTCATTCATTCTACAATAATAACGCTTTAATATAATAATATCAATGTTCATTGTTTTAGTTGAGAACACACTTTCTCCTTGTGTTGTGTACAAACGGCACTTCCTCTGATTAGTATTCCTGTTGGGAATTTACAGTAATTGGTTACCCCAGGTTAGAAAGGGAGAAGTCAGCACCAAGCTTCCTCTTCAAGTCCTGGGGGTCATGTGACATTTGTGACTTGAAACAAGTGATTGCTTCTTTTGAATATTTATGACCAATTATATTCTTTGAGTCAGGAGGCATGAAGGCTTTCTGCTACCGAGGGCATGTCGACGTTTTTCTACAGGCACTGTAACAGCATTCGGGGACTCACATGGAAGTTTGTTGGTTTTTTATTCGATACCTGTTTTGTAGGAAATTGAAGAGCTGAGATGACGAGCAGTTGGATACATCATATTTACGTCATATCAATGTTCATTAAAGGCTCTACAAGTTCAGGGAAGCAATATGTCGAGCGCAACCTATCAATTCTAAGGCAATAGTATTTTTACAGTGTTTTTATCCGACTATGTATCTGAAAGAATTATCCTTGGCATGTCTGCCTATGAATTATAGGATTTCCTTACAGCTTATCTGAAGGTGCTGGATTTATTTCTCCTACTGGAGAATAAGAGAAGTATACTGTCCTTGGTCAAAGGAGAGTGCTGTGAGCATGCTTCCAGTTTGCCTCTTCACCTTTAACAAGAGAGTGGGTGAATGATACTAAAGAGAAAAAGCCTTTTAGTATGAATTAATAATATAGAGAGTATGAAGATTCTCGGCTGTATTGGTGCTCTGTGTCTTTCCTTTCTTACATTGATAAGCTGCAGATGTGATTATTCTCAGATTTGATGTCAGACAGACGTAGAGAAAGGTGTACAGTATTGTCGAGTTCACTTGAAATTTAAATCAAACCTAAAAGCAGTGAAGATTTTAGTCACAAGTCCTCACAATTGTACATTTGCTGTTTTTGTTGACAATAAAGCTGCATCACAACAGGTCTTGGTGTTCCCACGACATGGCAGATTTTTCACTGCAGGGTGGTGGAAGGAGGGTTAATCCTGGTAGCGGCAGCATCCTCTTATAATTTGCTCCCCCCTCTCTTCTCTTCTCTGCTCTTGATCCTGTCAGTTTATCCTTCCTGCTACACAACTGAGACTCAGTGCATAAATCCCACTGAAGATCTACTGCATGCATGAATAAAAGATAAATAGCAGAGTTCCTAATTTTGTGGCCCCGTGAGTGTGCTGTCACAGTACCGTCTAGAAAATAGGATAAACATATCCTTTATTGCAGCAACGTGGTTGCAGTGTTTGCAGTAGGAAAGAAGAGCGGTCACACAGTTGACAGTGGGGAAGGTCTGTGCTTGAAGTGGATACAGAGAGTATGTGTGAGCGTCCGTGTATAAAATGATATAAATAGAATTGCTCGACCATCAGAAAGCAGTGCTATAGGGTAGATGTCAGTCATCGCCTCAGTCCTGCAGGACCCAGCTCAGTGTCCCGGATGACCCCTGCATGCTAGTTCCCTCAACGTGAGAGTAGAAAAAGTTTCATTTACTCTGTGTAACCTCAGTGATGACATGTTATAAATAACACAGGAGATCCCAGGATGTTTCTGCACTGTGTGTTCTAAAGGCTGTGTAACAATTTGATTCCTGTGTGCACACATTCATTCATGTCTTATTCAAGGGTCTTGACTTATTTGCACATACAGTAAATGTATCCCAAACCTCTTCAAGTTTTATTATGGAATACCTCTTTCTCCACTGCTATAACTGCAGATTTCCTGTACACATCATAATCACACAAAAAGATCAAACAGCAGTATAAATGACAGGAAGCTGCAGGTGGATTTCAGTCAGGTGTGTCGAGATGCACCTCTAGAGAATAGTCATGTTCTCTCCCTTTACATTCTTGACTGACTGCCTGCTCACATCTCTTGACAACTGCACTGCATGTATGAAGGTTGCAATGAAAAGCAGAGACAAAGACTGAAGCGTTGATGCCCTGGAGTGTGGGTGTACTTCACTTGGTCATCTGCCAAACTTGAAAGGTATATTTGTTTGAAGTGTCTTTCTTGTTCTACAATGAGCACAGACCTAAATGGTGCAAGAGATTGCTCATGCATATAGCATCTTATATGGAGACATCCCTATTCAATAAAGCTTATAGTTCGATGCTTCCTCAGGCCACCATTTTCTTTTGAAGCTTCTGGTGTAGACAGCTGGGACAATAATTCAATACACTCGATTCACTCCACACACAATTAATGTCGTTCTGCCCTGTAGTGTTTTCTGCAGTGCGCTGCTTAGATTGCTTACTGATGTCAACTTGTTTATTTGGTGCTCTCTGTCTCTGTCCTATCGTCTTACTCCTTCTATTTCCTCAAGCCAGTGCAGTAGAAAACCATCACCTCAAGTTTGTCTTTAGTTGAAATAAGGTTTGTTTGGTTTTTCCCCCTAGAGTTGCATATGATTGGTCAAATGAGGTACCTGGATTATTGTATTTTTTTTTTTTTTAATCTAAAGTACCATGAAATAACTACTTTGTCAACATATATAATGAAATTGAAATGTGTTTATCAAGCATGTTTTCATATCTTTGTCTGTAACAGGAATTTTAACAAGGTCCTCGTTTCACTGCTTACAGTATTAGTAAACACTGCACACTTCATTAGACAGGACTCTTTTCAGGGCGAGGGGTAGACAGTCCTCCTCTCCTCTCTCTACTGGTTATTTATTCCCAGTGGAGGATTCTGGTCTGACTGCATTAATTTGTTACGTTCACATTATGTGAAGGAACAAACACATTTGCTATTCCCCACATATTGTCAGAGATTTGCACTGCATCAAACTGGGTTGCATCCTAGACAGTTAGTGCCAATTACTGTGGGCCCACAGGTTGTTCTCTTCTCACAAGGCGCATCCAATAAATTCCAGCAAGTGTCTGAGTGTAGTTAAACTTGATAAGTTGAATGTCGGTTCAGCAGCTCGGTGGTGAAAGGTGCCTGCATGTCAGAGGTAATTACACTTACAGGAGTGCAGCTGCTGAATAAAAGAAAAGCCTTGCACAAATTAAATTTACTTTACTCATAGACGGATTCACCCCCCATAGCTATAAAACACAATATTCTCTGTAGAACAGGAATTGGATTGGGATTACATTATAACTGACAGATGAAGGAAGAAAACAATTATCAGGATGAGAGTTTATTTATATATTTCTTTGGGGCTGGTATTTCCTGGTTTCAAAACCAATATTAGTCTTACAAACTCAAACAAAGTTATTCAGTTACTCATAAAAGATTTATTTTTAAATGGCCTGAAATGTACTTGATATAATGAAGCTTGGGTAATAGTGGTTAGTCTAGTTTCACAGCAAAAATTATTCTCTGGGTACCTGTTTCCTGCCACAATCCGAAAAAAAAAAACCTGTTTGACTTTGAGGTTAACATCTGATGCTAAATTGCTAAATTGCTTTTTCCGATTCTTTCACGTGGTTTCATGTGCATGAATTGCCTGCAACTTCCCACTTTACTTTCATTCACTGGAGGTAATACTTCATGTTATATAAGTGTATGTTTTGCTGCGGGCTGACAATGCTATCACACATTTTCCATCAGCTCCCTAGGAACCAGCTGTTGTCAATAACATTTCAGCGTGGAGAAGTGCCCAAGGTCAAAGTGAAAGAAAACAAATGAAGAGAAAGTCAGATAATAATAAAACACTTTATTCAGGACACATCAATATTGTACAGCTCATTGATTTCTTCTTTTGTTGAAATGAACTTAACAGTAAAACCTCAGTATATTTATTATTACAACATTGGTATTGTAACACCAGAATACTTAGCTGTGCATGTCATTCTACAGTATCCAGCACGACAACCAAAGACGTACAAAAGACAACGACTACAAATATTCCAAACGGCGTCAGTTTTTCCCAGCATGAATAAATAATGCCAGTGTGCTTCCACTTGTAATCCTTCACACAATGTGTATTCCCTGAACAGAATTAGAGCAACTTTACCTGACAGCTTTCAACTTCTAGACAAACTCCATGTGATGACAATTACTGCCAAAAATAGTAGCACTGCAGGATAAAAAGAAAAAGCCTTGACATCAATCTACTCGACGTATCTACAACAGTGAAACATGTTACAGTGAAACAGAGACATTACAGTTGTCCTTTTTTTCTTTTTTTTTTTTTTTTAACAGTATCATTGTTTCACAGTTCCCACAAAGGCCCAGGCTGGTTTAAAAACAAAGAGAAGAAGAAAAAAAAAGAAATGAAAGAGCCATTGATCTATAGAAGCAATAACAAGAGATCAGTGGAGGGCGACCAGGTCAAGGTTATTCAAGCAATCATGGCGTACTCAGGCACATGAACACACTGTTTCCCAGAGGTGTCACATTCATACTAGAATTAGTGTGTGTGTGTTTGTGGCTGTGTGTGTGTGTGTGTGTGTGTGTGTGTGTGTGTGATGTGTGTGTGTGCGTGTGTGTGTGCGAGCCCCACCAATGTGACTTTGTTTCCATGTTTCTGTGGGTTCAAAATCGAATTCAATCTGAAAGCAGGTTTTCTAGCTGCACTCCTGCTACTTTGAACTGTTTACTTCAAGTTTTTCCCGCTGTACCGTTTCTAGTGCAGAAATAAATCTGTGTGAATTATTAGCAAAACTTTTATGTAAACTGTTCCCATGTTGTATTCAAAAATATACATTTCTACATTCAAAATGTGTAAATACAGTAAAATAGTTCAGGTCACTACAAGTCTTTTCCAGCTGAGAGGTATAATCAGGCTTTTACAGGTCATCCTTAACAAAAGTATTCAATCAAAATCATCCATTGTTCCCACAGATTCCGTCCTATATCCCCTTTTTTTAAAGAATCATTTTTCATTTGCTTGCTCCAGTGCATGTGCAAACTGAGCTCTCTTTATTGATAGTAAAATGCAACAGGCCAGCCCCGAGCTGTTCCCTTTTTAAGCTGTGCTAACCTCACTTTCCCTTTTCACACAGGCCAGCACACACGAGGCCATTCTGATCAATCAATAAATTATAGAGCTTCACACATGGACAATAACATCACAACATGAGAATCTCCACAAATGAAGTCCCTTACGATGACACTTGACAACGTGGACTTAAACAGGAACACGTAACACCTCGAGTGAGGCAATCCAAAAAAAAAAAAACGCAAGAAAACGCAAAGAATTTAAAACCTGCTCTTGCAGTTTAGCAAAGCCTGTTAGCTTTTCACCCCGGAATGCACCACCTTCAGTCTATCTTTGAATCTCAGTCTCATGTCAGTATTAATTATCTAAACGTCTATTCTCTCTTTCACTTCATGACAAACGTCAGTTTAAAAAAAAAACAAAAAAAACTGAGTCAATTCAGCTGCAAGGTGCAAGGAATGTAATAAAGTGATGCAGAGCTTAGCCAGCAACACACTCATAACAAGCCCCCAAAACACAAAAAAAACAAAGACTTGAGGATAAATTACACGTAATTGATAGTTAGTAGATATCTGTATGCTTTGAAACGCCTTGGCTCATGTTTAACAGGCGTGCTACTTCAAGGTGCCACTCCACTGTATGTTGAAGACATTTACTCGATTATGTACATTTCATACACCTGTCAAGCGTCTCTATAAAATATACACATATTTACCTACTCATTTACAACAGAGAACTGCTCTGTTTTTTTTCTAAATTTAGGAGACCAATTACTTTATAATAATCCTAAATATGCAATATTAAATAATGCAGCGCCTAAAAGTGCTTAGCTTCCCAGTCATAAATACAGCAGAAGGCTTTTCCTTTATCAATGATGTTGTATTTATAGCCACTGCTAAATATTTAATTTATTCCCTTTTAAATGTACATAGATTTCCTCTTTGCTGCATAACACTGTACTGTCAGTTTTGTGGTTCTGTTAAAGGAGATTTCCCTCTTGATCTGTGCCAGTTTTATAGCTAGAATTTGCAGCGTTGTGTGTTGCAGGACGTCTACTGTTAAAATTTGTGTTCTACACTTTCTATCCACCTCTAGTCTTGCCTACATTTCTTTTTTTTCTTTTTTTTTAAGTGTTTACATTGTCGTTTGTCGTTTACTGGATCAGGGGGTCATCGTTGGGAGAGCCCAGAGTTTGGACACTGACAAATGGCTGTGTCTTGTCCTCACTGTGGACCACGGGCCTGTTGGACACCGTCGTGAAGGACAGGTGGTCGTGTTCCAAGATGGCCAGGCGGTCCTGCGGCTTCTCCTTCTTCAGGTAAAACATTTTCCTCAGTTGCTTCAGCTGCTGCAGCTCGCAGAAGGTTTCCAGCACCACCAGCATGACGATGAGACCCAAGATCAGGTAGACTAGAGAGATGAACAGGAAGGAATTGAATGCTTTAGTAAATATTTGCAGTAAGAGCATCAGTATTTTCACATTTCCAAGTATTTTCTATATTTCGGATAACAGGAGCCTATGTCTTCCAGAGAAAGAAAGAAAGAAAGAAAGAAAGAAAGAAGGAAAGAAAGAAAGAAAGAAAGAAAGAAAGAAAGAAAGAAAGAAAGAAAGAAAGAAAGAAAGAAAGACAATGCAGCTTGTCAAGAAATAGGCTGTAGTTCTCTGCACTGACACAAGAGGGTAATGGTGAGCCTATCTTGGTAAACAAAGAGAAACAAAGAAACCTCAGTCTGTGTTTGTCATTTGTAGTCACGTTTTTTTGAATATACTAGTTATTACAGTAATTGCTGGATTATCTGAAATCCTTTATCACTGCAAAACACAGTGTGGTGTTTTGTGAAATTAGTTATGTTGATATCGAATGTGAGGAATCGTTTGCTTGGTATCAATTCAAAACAAACGGCAAGGATGCAAATCATAACTGCAAATAGGACAAACACGTTGGTCAAAACTATTTGTTGCTGCCGACTGCGTGTTGCACTGTTTTCTCGGAACTTGGTGCAGATAGTGGTGATGTCACTTCCGATTTACTC
>OMNM01049170.1:0-14073 GCA_900302745.1 Parablennius parvicornis
ATATGCATGTAACGAAAAGAATTGACAGAAACAATTTGTGTCAAAATGGTACAAATCCAGTTATTTCGAGAGTTTTATTCATCAAACCACAAATAAACAGTATGTAATGATTTCATTTTTTTTTATTGTCGTGTGCCACGTAAAGTGGAAAAGTTTCCCAATAAAAAGGAAAATAATTGTCGCCACAGTGCACTTTGCTCCGAATCGTGTGCGCATGCGCGGACCAGTATGCCACGTACTGGTTGACGTCGACAGTCCGGACGACGCTTCCTGATGCTGCCGCCCGGCTCGAGCTAGGCTAGCTGACACCTTTGGTTTTTCACGGTTTGGACAAGCCCGTGAAACGCAGCGTGGTCAAGTCGTCTGATTCAGGTTGGAGGTCTTGTTTGCTTTCGAGCCTCAGTCGTGTTATGGCTGACTTTTACTCACCCGGCGGTTCCTGTGTGGCCACCGTTCCGCCGCTAGTTAGCATGCTAGTTTCGCAGTTAGCAATAGCTGGCTAATGTTACTTTCGCTGCGTAGGGAGCTAACTGTCGGCTAGCTCACGTCAAACAGGTGTCGTGGCTGATTACAGGGACGTATTTTTCAACAAAACACTCTTATTCACTTTTCTCTTTACTCCACAGAGTGAGAAACCCACACACAGTCTAAAGTCCGAAATGTCGCTCTTATAAGTTAGACAGAATCACTTTTAGCAGGATAAACACGAACAGTTTTACTAGAATTCCCTGTCCTTGCATCAGGGAATCAAACATTGTCCAGCTTCATCTCGGGATTGTGTTGTTTACGGTGTCATGATGGCCACGGCCTAACTGTTAGCTGGTAATGGGCCACTGACAGATGACTCTGCGTCTTTCACCATCACCATAAATTTCAATTATCCTGCAGCGCCGAGCCTTCAGTGCCATTACATTGCACATCAATCTGATAATGAAGGATGTCAGTAGAAATTCGGTTGTCGCCTCCTATTTAAAGTCGTCGAGTGCTAAACGTTAGCCACCACACAATCCCCTAGCATCCAGCCAATTATTCATCTGGCCGGGGATTCCAAAGCCGCTGCGATTCTGGATTTAAACTCACAGCAGTATATTGTCGAGATTACAACATCAGCAGGTAACGTCACAGTTAATCCCACATACTGACTGCACTCAATCAATGAAGGACACCATCGTGTGTCACAGAGCTCTTGCCTTGCTGGCTGTGATGTTTGAAATCATCTTTTTATTTCCCCCTGATCATTTCAGTTTGTTTTTCAGTCTATAAGACAAGTGATCATATTGTCAGTATAAATCAGTGGATTTAATGGAGATTATATTGACAGCTTTTTCTTATCAAAGGTCTTGACATTGTAGGGCAAAGTCTGTCAGTAAATCCAGGATGACTTTTAACAGCATTTGCCACTTCACTGGGTGATCTTTGACTCTTAGACTCTGCAGTCAGGTGAAATGATGTGATACTGTTGCACCAGATCTTTAGAGGAAAGGTGCTCATTCCATCTCTTTGTATTTTCCAAAGTTGTGTGGAGATTGCACCCCTGTAAAATGTCAACATAATCCTCTTGTCCATGTTAATATAATGTCAAAAGAATCATCAAATCCTACACGAGTGACCTATTAACCTGATTGAAATCTGTTCCTGAGACCTTGCATAAGCTATGGCATGAATATTTTATTGGTTTTGCATTGATGTCTCCTGACATATTACATATCCCAAGATGGTTAGGAATATTAAAACAGTGATTATTAAATTATGATACCCTCAGTCAAACATTTAGCGTGCACCATTATTGACATCGAGAACACAAAAAGGTTGCCAGGTGTTTTATAGGGTTTTTTGATGTAAAACTTTAAACTTAGGTAATGTTCAAATTGTAAATGGGGGAAAAAAATACACGTTGTTATGTTTCTGCTTGTATCGCAGCTTCCTTCCTCAAAAATGATCAACAAGATGGCATATTTAAACTTGTCTGTAGGTTATGAATTAACCTAAACTTTATTTATTTTTTTACATTATTTTATACAACACTGCTTCCTTGTGCACTACTCTGTTTGTAACTTGGTTCTTGTTTTTCTTGTGGTGTTAATTTAGAGACCAGGATATATAGAAAATGCCCGTTGTTGAAGTGGCTGTTTTTAAAGCTCCCTCTCTCTGGCCTCTGTTAAGTGGCGGGAGCAGAAGAGGTCAGGCGGCACCATGAACGGCCAGCTGGACTTGAGCGGGAAGCTGATCATCAAAGCCCAGCTGGGCGACGACATCAGGCGCATCCCCATCCACAACGAAGACATCACTTACGATGAGCTGGTGCTGATGATGCAGCGTGTTTTCAGGGGAAAGCTGCAGAGCAATGACGAGGTTACCATCAAATACAAAGATGAAGGTCAGTTTCAACATGTGTGAATGGTTTGTGTATTCATGTTTTTGTAGGAAGTGATAATTAGATTATTTTGATTCATCTGTTTTCTCTTAATTTCTCCAGATGATGACCTCATCACCATCTTCGACAGCTCTGACCTCTCCTTCGCCATCCAGTGCAGTAGAATACTCAAACTGACTTTGTTTGGTAAGACCTTAATGTCTTTTCTGTCTGTTTCACCTCTTGAAGGCATACATAGTCCTCCGGGGGGGATTCATGTCTGCAGCAAATTCAAGACATCAAGGTTATAGATGTTTAATGTCCTGAAAAGTCTTAGTGCTGTCAGGAAAAACTTAAAGTTCCAGTTGTTACAGCAGCTGCTCACTGGAGGGCAGGCCAGTCCAGGCTTCACCAAACAAATTTCAGCTTTTTATGCTCTGAAGACAAGAGCATGACTCCCCTCTGAGTAATTAAGGGTGTGAATTGTTTGTCCCTCCTATTACTGGTTCAGCAACAGGTATGGCAAGAGTGTGATGCAGTCTCAGAATCTCTTTGCTTCAGTTATACTGGTTTTTAAATCCTTGAGTCTCTTTGGGATTACCTGATGAGAAAAACACATTAGAGAGAGATTTCATCCACAGGAGATCTGCAAGTTTACCTTGATAATGTAAATACAATAGGTTGCCACAGGAAGTACTATTTACTTCATCTGTTTTTCACTTTGCATCATATTATCAACACTATTTTGAGAGCTTACTTGGCAACATTTAGTCACTATATTGTCCCATTCTTATTAAAAGTGGAATTATTTAAATCTATCTTTTAGAAACAAAAGCAGAGCACAGAAATGCAGATCTGCTTCATATTGAAGAGTAATGTTGTAGTGCTACCTGACTTTGATTGGTAATTATAAATAATGTAGTGTTTACATACTCGTATAAACCCTTTTGACATGTAATAATATTCTGACTTCAGCATTTCTTCTCAAAGGAATGATTGGATATTGCTGACATTTATATGATTCAGCATTAAATGGTCACGCTAAACCGTGAGAAATAATGTTTTCCTCCTAGTCAGTCCAGTTGATTGATGCATGTAACTTTAAAGTATTTTAATTGTGTAAAATCCTGCCTGCACACTTTTCCAACATAAACTAGGTTTTCACTGCAAAAGTGAATTCATTTACAAGGTGTTCTACTGTTAAACACGTTGGGAATCATTACAAATCAAACTAAGATTGAGCCCTACTCTAAAAATAACAAACCAAAAATCACCCTATTCTCTCAGGGGTAAAACAAACAAAGTCTTTCCTTCCTACCTCAAATAAACAAGAGAAAAAGATTGAACTTCAAAGTAAAAGCTCACTCCAACACAACACACACTACTCTTGACTGTTTGACTCAATGAAGGATGGCTCTGCCCCTCTGATCCAAGTTATTGTCTTGTTTTGTATTTCTCAGGTTTAGAGACATTGTGAACTCAAAATAGTGGAATATGTGCTATTTTTGACTTCTAAAATTCTTGCATGTCTTCCTGAATATAATTTGATGTGAGAAATGCTTTATGAAAGTTAGGTAGAGAATGATTGTACATCCTCTAAACCACATTACTCAAAAGCAGCCACATAGACATACAACCACAACTTGTCTTAATGCATGTAGATGTAATTCATTCTATCCACTTTTAAAGATATTTACATGCTTTATTCATTTTGCTACCTCTAGTGTAACATATTTAAAGTCACAATCATGTATTGTTTGCACGTTAAATATTCTAAATATCTAAAGAAGCATTTACTTAATGGAAAATACACAGCAACAGTAAATGTATAATGTTTAGTAGTGTGTGTTCCTTCTATCTTACTAGATATGATTCATAAATATGACAGACTATTTCTTGTAGTTTGAGATGCAGAAATGGTGCCTCCCGAATCAGTAATGGTAACCTTGTGACGTTCACAGTGTTCAATTCACTTTGTCCTCCTGCCGCTGCTCGTACTATTAGCCTGTGAGCTGGAACATGTTGGTCTTTTCCTTTTGTTTTTAAAATAAACATTTTAACTTCCTGCAAATCCAAGCGGAGCCCTGGCTCTTGGCTGCATGTCACGACCTCACGCGGATGTTGAAGCGTCCAACATGTGTCAGGGTCCAAAGAGAGAGAGCGAGCTGCAGCTTCAGGACGGCCTGATCCTCAGCCCGGCACCTCATGACCTCCAGCATCTCTGTTCAGCATTATCCACACAGACAGAGGAACTTGTGTGAGGGAGGAATGCAGAGTGAGCTCACATTCGTTCTCCTGCAGTGGGAATTTCTCTTCTCAGGCGATATGCAGAGGGAAGATGAGGGTTGGAAGTAGTTTGAGATACACATGGTGCACAGGAGATGCATGTCCCCCTAAGAGATGCGTGCAGTCATCCAGTGCCCCCCTGTGCAGCGTTCTCCTCCTCACATTGTTGAATGTTCTGCTGGCAGAGCGTGATGACCACGTTGAGGCTCACACTATCTCTTTCAGTCTGGCTTCATTTGTGAATAGCTTTGTGGATTCGACCCCATAATAGATTATCCCTCTAATCCCAGGTGTTGAAAGTGGAGAGCCAGCAGAATTGGGACAGATCATGGAAATACTTACTTGCAAATACTTCAAGTTAAAAGTTTAGAAGTAAAAATAATATTGACCCAGTGAAGTGCAAGATTAACTTTTTTCTTTATATTTACTTTCGATTACAATGCAATCCATGGTACTTTTCAGCTTTCCTAATGTTTTTCTTAGACGAACGGAGCAATATTTAGTTTGACATTTGATATACTTGAATCAACCTCAATTGAAAGATTTTTAAATGCCGTTACGTGATTAAACACCGTTTAACTCTGTCCAAAGTGTTTTATGCTGACCCTCTCCGACTAACGATCGATCAATTCTCTATAAATTTAAATGGTGAAAATTTACCTAAAAATCTCATCTATTCGCGAGATAACCGATTTCTTTTTGTATCGAAACCCAAATATTTAGTTGTATTAAGTAGTTAATATTCTACTTTGTTTCAAAAATCTGTTCAACTGTTGACCCCTTTATTTTTGTCCCCCATACAGTTCACCATCTACTGCGTCATGATGTGTAGTTGAGATTACTAACTGTGATTTTCTTTGTTGCCTTTTCAATGTAGGACACTTTCTCTAGCTTAATGCCATAAAGTGAAATTCTTTTGTTTTCCTTGCTGCAGTTGTAGATTTATAAGACAAATAGTCAAGTATAAATTTGTGGGTTGTAATAAGGATATTTGCTGTTGTCCTTCAGTTGCTCTCTACTCTGTCCATCGCCATCAGGATGTTTTGATATAACAAATGTGAGGGATGTTTCTAATTTGCTCACATGGTTCTCGTCTCCTCATGTTATTTCCCACAGTGAATGGTCAGCCGCGGCCTTTAGAGTCCAGTCAGGTGAAGTACCTTCGCAGGGAGCTCATCGAGCTCCGGAACAAAGTCAACAACCTCCTGGACAGCCTGGAGCCCCCCACAGAGCCCGGACTGGCTGCCACAGCACCGGACAGTGGTGAGGGAGTCAAGTCATCAGCTGCTTTTATATCATCATATGAATGTTTGTAATTAGTTTCCTCTTTGGAGACATGAAGCAGCTTTTAAACACCTAAAGAAGGTAAATACATTTTTTTTTTCTTGAAGGATTTATGTATGTTCTTCATAAATGCGCATTATTGTAATCATCGACTCAAATTTAGAAATAGATGTAACAATATTTGGCCTACTCATATTGTGAAGTCATTAAATACTAAATATATTTATAAATACACAGAAAGTACAATAGCTTAGATCAATAGATCTTTAAACCTGTACTGTGACCAACCTGAATATACATTATTTATTTATTGATCATTTTTCCAAGCCACAGCTGCTCTGTGAAATGCAGCAGGAATTTATTCGACACCTCAACTCATCTTAACAAGGTGCAACACCTCTTTATCTCTCATAAAAACAGCAAACCACAACATTAATGAAATTAGTTGTGACTCGTCACATAAATGAAAGAGGCTTACGTCAAATGAATTTCAACATTTATTTATTCTCAAATTGATTTATTCTTTTCTCCAACTACCAATAGAGGGAGCTCATGTACTACTAATGGTACTCCTACCACAGTTTAAGAATCATTGATTTTGATAGTTTTACTGAGCTTATTATCTTTTCAGGAGTGTAGGATTCATTACACTTGTAAAAAAAACAAAACAAACAAAAGTCAAACATAATTATTTTAAGGTTTATTTTAGCTATTTCTTTTAAAGTCACTATCATGTGACACCACTGACCTGCTGATAATGTACTGTATGTCACTGACCTTGGTGCATTAGTCACTTCTCCTGAATCCTCTAATTTTCTGCCTAATCATCGAAACTCTGCACAAACACATGAACTGTAAACAGGTAGACGTGCTTAAAAGACTTTTGGCTACTCGTGCTGATTTTCTCCTAATTATTTTCATGTGGTATTATAGTATAACACTAAACCTCCAACAACTAAAATGGTAAAAGTTGGCACTGCGTATTGGCTTGCAGACGGCGTAACTCTATGGGTCAATGCAACAGAGTGGTATGCAGCCTGCGAGTCTGAGCTCAGGGCCGGGAAACCCTCACCTTGCAGATATGAAGTGGAGCAAAAGTCATGCACAAAAAGAAGAAAATCACTTGTGAAGCTTTTGAGATGCCTTAATAGATTGCTTTGACAAATTATTTTACAAATGTACAAACACACAGATTGAGATACAGACAGAAATCTCATACGCATTGATAAATATCAATATAAATTGTGGAATCGTGTCCATAAACTCACTAATTGGATAAAAAAAACCTTTCAAGTGATTTACTCAATCCTTGCGTCTGTTTTTTTAGTGTCACTGATTTGGATTTTACTTTTATTTTTTAATTACACAAAGAGTATTTATTTCTCAATCTCTGCCGCTCTGGGGAGAGGCTCGCTTCGCTTCCCACACAGAGACACTTGTACCAGACTGAGACACTTTACAAGATTCCACCACTGCTGGAATAATCTGTTGACTTTCTTCTTTGTCTGAATTGTTTTCTGCTGGTATAAACTAAACGTGTGACCTGCCTGCAGTGTGGTTCGGTGCAGTTTTTATTGTGGTCAGCCTCGCCCACGTGCACATGTCAATGGAGGACGAGGCCTCTTCTCATCATCAAACCAAAACATCTCTATGAGAAACATGTGAAGTTGTTATATTGTGGCTGCAGTTATGTTCTGGCATGCTTTAATTTTTGAGCTTAAACTTTATTAAACATTTTCTTTGTTTTTGTTCTTCGATCAGTGCACGCTAATCTATTTTTCTCCTGGAGTAAAACAATGAATGCAGCAAAAGATGAGCTTGAATTAGTAATCCAGTACTACACAGAAACCAATATGTGTATTTTTTTCAGCAGCGTATTAGAGAAATTATTCAAAACTTAAATGAGGCTCTTGTGATGATCATTTTTGAAACTTGTAGTTAATCAGAAACACTCAAACTGCCCGCCTTTTTCTTTTACATGTTTTTATCAATGCTGTAATAAAGACAAAGAAGTTCGCTTGCATGCATTCATTTGCCCCGATGTAATGTTTTCCTGGTTTTTTCCTAGATACAGTTGAAGGACGCGAGGGCAAAGTTGTGGCAGCAGACCCTAATGTGAAGCACACCACTCCGGTCAGCGCAGCCAGCATGTCGGCCTTCGACCCGTTAAAAAACCAGGACGAGGTCAGCAAGAATGTCATCTCGGCGTTCGGCCTGAGCGAGGACCAGCCTGCAGGTACAGCACGTTACAGTGAACCTTCAAGTGGAGTCCTATGAGTGTCCTGAAAAGCTTTGCATGTCTCAGTAGCTCCCCCTGCAGGTGCACCAGATGAGCGCTCGGGAACCCCCGACAGCATCGCTTCCTCCTCTTCTGCAGCACCTCAGCCCGGAGCGCCCCCCCAACAGGCACAGGCCCCGTACCCCGGAGTACAGCAGGGACCCCCAGCTGGAATGGATGGTGAGAGGGTATCTCTGAGGCTGCTGGGAGTGTGTGCATGATGGTTTAATGTTTTATTAGGTACAGGGAGTTACATTCTATGGTGTGGGCGAGTAACCAATTAGTTTTACAGTGCTGCTGCTAAATGACTTTTTTCCATTATTGGCTCTGTTGTCGTCTGGTTTAAAAAGCTAAAAACTGGCATGCTGCTTTAATAATGTTGCTTTAAGAAAGTTTATACAAGATAGTTTTTTCCATAAGACTTTTAAACTTCAATTCGCTGTTTACACAACAATGACATCCAGTGAAAATGGCGACATGTTGTTATTTTGGGTTTTCACTACACCAGCGGTGAGCAACTCATTTCACCAAGAGATGACATGAAAAATCATCACTACTATAGAGACATAAGTTGAATCAATTTTGCTCATTTAGAAAATGATCTCGTGATAAAAAACAGTTTGTGTCACTATTTATATAAGTTTCTGTTGTGCTGCATCACTTGTTCCTCAGTCGTTCCCTGTCTGATAATTATGATTATTTTTTTCTGAAGTTCAACTTCAGTAATTAAGTGAATAGAAACTATTTCCACTGTGATGCATCTTTTCTGAAACTGCACATGCACATTACAGTCCCAATCAACAGTTTTTCTACACACGTGCAGGTAGATGAACAGTAACAAAGGCACATCTGCTTTAATTTGAGAGTGGGTGTCTCCACCAGCGTTTTCCCTTCACTTTAATGTGGCAAATCAGAGATCAGCAAGCGGTTTGGCAACTTTCCTCAGTTGAAAGAAAGCTTGATACCTTCTGGTTTGGAAGATGAACTTTGTGATTTGTTGAAAAGCCTCTGTAATGTTTTTGTCTCTCGGCCTCCCCTTATTGAAAAGCAGATTTAATTCTGCAGCTTCTGATTCAGCCTTAGCCAGTGTTGTCCTGCCAGTGATCATATTAGATAGGTCTGAGTTTATGTTGTTTTATTGAAAGAATATTGCCTGGATCTGAATACAGTAAATAGAGGGGAAAAGCATTAAAGAAATGTGCTTCTGGTAATTAAAATGACAAGAAAAGAAGTTTGGAGCCTATATTGGACATTTTCTGGGCATGTTTTCCATCTTCATGTGCTGTGAGCTTTTCCTTTTTTGGTGTTCTCAATCCTTTCAGAAGCTGCAGGTTTTTTTTTTTTTTTTTAATGAAGAAAATTCCCTATTTAGAACTAAAATCCATCCTTGAATGTGGTGTATAGTATTTAGGAAACTGATATTTTCAACCTCAACAAGAGGCCTTGTCATAATGTTCCTGGAAAGCAATCGTCTGGACTGGAATAAATAAATGTAAGATTGTCCACGTTTCAGTTCATTACTCCTGCAGAATCCCACTCAGTTGGGATGTGGTCTTAGAAGCCAATCTCACCCATTCGCTTCATCCTGGTGTCTGAACGTTTTCTGGCTCGTCTCTTGTTATTGTGAAGAGAACCCTCCCGACAGGTGGAGCCTCGGAGGTGAAGGCCGTTTTATACGCGTGAGATTGTTTTTCTGACTTGTGGCTTGGACCCACTCGGGAGAGAAACCACCTGAGTAAAGCACATGCATCATGTGAGGGCTATAAATTCTTCTTTGAGCACCTGCAAAAATGAAGATTAACGCACATGTTGGTTACGTCCTGCTTTACAGTCGTGGTTTGGCCTCATCAGAGTGGCAGAGCGACTCGCGGTGCTCGTTATGGGAGTAGCTGGTCCATCAGGAGGATTCGGCTGCAGACTGTTTCGCTGTTTCACTGCAGTTCTGCCGTCGCTGAGTTTTAACAATCGGTCCCACATCTGCATCTGTACATAAACTGGTGTCTGGTTAGGCTTACTGCACAAAATCAAAGGACATGTTGTTGTGGATTTTTGTTGTTGTCTGGTAATGGTTTCAAGTTGTTGGTGCTGTATCGACATTATGCTGCATCCTTCTTGCTCTGGGATGGTTTTCATCACATGTAAATGATAAACACAGAGTTACAAAGTGGTCACAGGTGGACCTACCATTGGCATTTGGAATCTACTGAGATGTAATGAGGTCAGATCAGTGTCTTCTACAGTGTTATAATCATTTGATATTTCTTTATAAGAGCAAGTGGGTAAAGAGGCTGGAAGCTGCAGTAATGAGAATTATTTTCACAGTTCCAATCAACATGCAATTAATTATGAGTTTTGATTTGAACTTTGTATTTTTAGATATCTTGTATTTGAGTATTTAAACCCACTAAAATGTTAATTGGGGCCATCAAATAACTTATAATAAATGGCTGAAATGTCCAACTTGTGAAATCTGCTGTAGTCGAACAGTTGATGACAAGAGAAGTGATGTCACTGAGTGTAACAGTTCTGTGCATAACAGGAGGAAAATCAGTATTTGGTGGCCGTTTGCCTTTTTAGTTTTCAGTCCATGATCACAAAGTTATCATCAGTTCTGCAAGCAGTTGTCCTTAATTCTTGGTCAACTTACTTTTTGTAGATACCTGCTCAAAAAAAAAAAATCCTTCCGTCTCTTCCTATCGTATCATTTCCAGGACTGTTTACTTCCTTTGACGTTGGACGTATGTTTGGTGTTGGTGTCCTCTGTTAAACAAGAATCCCTCCTGATTCTATTTCTTAAAGAATAATTGACACTTTCACCTCACTGTTGCTTAAACGTGTTACTTGGTTCTGTCGTCCGTGTTGAAGTCGATATTGTTGAACTTGTAGTGTTTTAGAATTCCAGCTACAACATTAACATCGTTCCCCATTTAAAGCCTGAGTTGTCAACCTTGCGCCACTCTAGTTCAGTTTCAGTCCAACTAACTTTGGAAGAAGATAAGATGAAGTTACTGAAGAAATCCATCTAATGTGGCTGTGCAGATGCATCACATGTTTAGTGTTAATGACGCCCCCGAGCTTGCAGCAGTATACCATCGTCTGCAAGCCCGACATTGCAACAAACAATGTCATCTTCTTATCGGCTCCTCAGAGCTTCTAAGTCTCTCTTTTTTCTTTTTTCTTTTTTAATTATTTCCAAGGCTGCACACAAAGGCCATAAACCTAATCCTGAAGGGCCTCCCGTCCTGATCGCCCGTCTCTCACATTATTCTTTTCTTTTGTCACTTCAGCAACCTTCAGGTGAATCCTAACTGATGCATGAGAAGATATAAAAACTAACATGTGAAACTGGATGCTAAAGAGCATGCGTGGCCTTTTTAAGGTGGCCTGAAGCTTTCTTTGTTGTTGATATAAGGATGTTGCCAATAGGACCCTTAAGCAGATGTGAAAGATTTGAATCTGTCGTTTGATGCCAATATGGACCCTCGGTGATGATTTACATCTGTGAACACGTGTAACGGCGGCGAGGACGCTGGCCCGGGGCTCTTTATCAGAGAGGCAGATGTGCGTTTGGTGCAAAGTATTTATTTAAAAATAGGAACGAGCTCCCATGAATCCTCTTTACAGGCATGTGCAGAGGTCAGTTTGTCTGAATAGTTTCTTTCAGTGAGTCATTTCTCTGAGGGGAGTTTTTTTTTTTTTTTTCTCCTGAAAAAATGTGCTTTTACAAAGACTGCTCAGTGGTGTTTTCACCCTTAATGACCAGAAGAAGCTGGAGTGCATGTATTCTGCACTGAAGCTGGTGAGAGTGGAAGCACTGATGGTCCATGTTGTGCAGACATCAATCAGAACAAGTAATGACACAACAATGTTGAGTTTCAACAAGTTGTGGACGTCGTCGTGATACTTCTTTACTGAGGATGCTCAGTTTGTCAAGAGTGGATCAAAACATACAGACGTAACAAAAGAACTCGACTCATTCAGAGAAAGAACAGCTTATTAACTGTGCTTTTTATTTAAAGAACCAATATATTAATGGTTGGTTTGAGCCTCCGCTACAGCTCTCCTCCTTCATGTAATCACTTTGTGAAGTTTAGCTTTTCACCTCAAACATGTACTCTTCCTTCAGAAGACATTATTTATTGTTATTTATTAAAGAATGGCTCCTCCTTCACAGAGGTTGAACCACATCTGACGCCCCGACTCTCACACCACACATACTTTGTCTCGAGCCAAGTAGTAATTTTTAGTTGGATGTCAGACCTCTCAATGTTTTTCAGATTAAAGGATGATATTAATGCTTCCAGCTGTTGGCCTGGATAGGTGATAAAACCTCTTCTCTCCATAGTTACAGTAGATACTTGAAATATCTGCTAAGTCTTCTCATGCAGTGTGTAAGTGTAACGCCGACACTGTTTGTGTACAACACGTCTTTATCCTGATTGCTCTGCGAATAAAAGCTGTGTAACAAAGCACTTTTAAAAAGGGAACGGTTTAAAAACGAAACTTTCGCCAGATACCTGAACCCTCTCCCTGAATAATCTAACAGAGTTTGTTCTCGTTTACTGCTCACCTCTGCTGCTGGCTGACCTTTCCAAACACTGAGCCAAAGAGCTCCGGCAGCCATGCCTCCTCGATCTCTTACGTAACCTCCATGATGGATCCCAGCGCAGCCCGACGGGAGGAGACGCCAGTTTCGCACACATGCTCCTTCACTGTAAAGCCCGTCATGTTTGTGTTAAAGGTGCTGTCAGTGCGATAACACATGGCTGCCATATCGCTGTTGAGAAGAAGACACCCCGAGAGGCGCTCTTGTCCTCACGTATTTAGTCGTCAGCTGTCTGCCAGACGAGCGCTACCAGCAGGGTTTTTGTGCCGCTGGGAGTTTAGCCCCCGCGCGTCTCCGATTATGCGGGAAGTATATTTGCTAACGTTTTCCCAAGAAAGTGGTTGCAACTGTGCGGAATGCTTTGGCATTCAATATGAACTTTTCTTTGACAAGTTGTATTCGGGTGGAGTTGTTTTGGAGTTTAACGAGGTTCTCAGTGAACTCATTCTGTGACGGAAGTTCAACGTTTCCTTTCAGCTCCGCTCAGTCTCCCCGCTGAAATATCCAGCCAGCGAAACTCTTCTCCGCCTGGACTTGCCGCTTTTCCTGTCGTCACTGCCGTCAAAATGTCACACAGGAGATTCGGATTCAATCTTCTTGAAGCTTGTTAGGAAGAGTTCAGGTTTGCCAAGTCGTTGCATGTTTGCTGAGCACTCAGTGGAAAACCTGATGAGATTCTCTAAATTACAAGGAGGAACATCAAAATGTGTGACGGCATCAGATGTCGAGCTTGATGTTTTTCCTGAGAACCGCCTGGAGAGTAACATGATGCTGCAGAGGCTTTAACAGAGCGGCCATTCAGGGCTCCGTGACCTTTTCTCTTGCCTGCACCTCAGCGGTGCGGACAGGTGACGCCATCGCGAAGCTGCAGGAAGTCTCGTCTGCACACCGAGTGCACGCCTGCTGCTGCACATTACGCATCTTTATGGTGACGCAGGAACGTTGGGAGTTGCGTCTGTGAACCGGCGAGAGTGTTTACGTCTGCCCGGACACCTGCGAGCTGTTGTGCAGCTCCCGGCCGGATCGACCGTAATGTGCCGGGAGACGGAGAACAACTAGTCAGAGTAAAGTGCTTGCAGATGTTTCCGTGGAGGCGGCGTTCTCCGGTCCGCGCACGCACACAGGTGATTGCATGACGATACAGGCAGCCCGTTTACACTCACTCAGACAAATTGGACGCTCTTGGAAAAAATGTCAATGAAATCAGGAGATGAGGTGCAAATGCCTTCATCTCTTAGAGACTCAATTAATTCTACGTCCGGTGAA
>OMNM01049171.1:0-15029 GCA_900302745.1 Parablennius parvicornis
TATCACGATATCACAATAGAATAGAATAGAATAGAATAGAATAGAATAGAATAGAATACATCGGATTTCATTAATCCCAACTTTACACAGCTGAGCTGTCATACAACTTAGGCAATTTTATTCTATATTGCATAATGCATAATTGCACTATAAATATAACAAAAATACCGTTCACACCTTTAACAAAGCTGTTTTCATACCAAAATTTCTAATTTCATATTTTTTGTGAGGCCTGTCTTCATAATTCTCAAGTCCTGATTATGTTTCTTCAAACGGAATTCTTACTTTGTAAGTCACCATGTTACATACAAATTAATTTAACCCCGCACACCAGGAGGCTGCATGTATTTTGAAAATCAAACTACTCACAGGATATCACTACACACGCACACGCACACGCATACGCACACACATGCACACGCAGACACAGGGAGGGAACTTTGACTTTTGGTGTCTTACTGCCACCTAGAGCTTCAATATGGAACATTTATGAAGTAGAGACTTTTTTTTAATTTATTGTGGCTGTTTTACAGGTTAGGATTTTTTCCCCTGCAGTTTTAAGTTTTTTTTCCTCTGCTTTTTGGCATATGTTAGACAATCTTATGAATGTTGAGGACTGTCCTTTGCAAGAAGGTCAATACTTATAATTTCCTTATAAAACTACCTCGTAAATATGAATTATTTTGTATCCATATTTCAGCAATATCACACAGTCTTGAAAATGTTCAAAATAAGCATCGGGCTTCATATTGATGTTGGCGGTTTAAGACAACATTGTTTTACTATAGACACTTACTGTTCATGTCCTTGTTAAGGGATTATAAATAAAATACATTCTGCTCTACATTAGGATATTATAAATAAAGTACTTAATTAAAAGATTCAAACTGTTATAAATCTAAAAAAAAAACAACTATATAAATAACAAAACTTGACTAGATTTATAGTAAATAAAGAGGTTATTTATTACAGGCACTTGGAACTTGCATGTTTGTAGCTTCGTTTTGTTTTGTTTTGTTTAGAAGGGCTCATTTTATTCAATTACACACATATGTTGTTTCTTTTTGTAAACTTTTGAAGTTGACAAAGAGATGCTCTGACTCCAGAATAGCACGCAGGCCATTATGAATGAGAAGTAGACCCGGCCACTTTGACATCACAAAACCCCGATTGCTTTGACAGCCATGTGTATGTATTTGAATTTAAGATAACCAGTCAATAAATCGTGTTCCATTTTTTGCTCCTGAATATGAGCCTCGTGTAAGCGAAGCGAAGCTGATATTACATGGATCTACTTCGCTTGGATGCTCCTGTAGCGTAAAGATACTGCGGCATTTCGCTTTATACTCTGCACCTCGCAGCGCATTTGTTCGTATCAGTCCGCCAGCAGAGGAAATGCTCCTAGACCAATCACATCTGTGTTTACACCATCACCTGTCAAACACACACCCTCAGCTAGATTTTCTCTCTGAAAGGTAAGATTTCTGCCTTTATTTCACCTCCGCGTTTTTATCTCCGCGTCCACGCAGCGGTGCGAATGAGAGCCGGGTCTCGGTTTGAAGGGAGAAGCCGGTGCGCCCGATAGCGGGTTTTGCAGCCGGGGATAGCGAGGTTAGCGCCCGCGGAGCTAACGGGCTGGAGCTGGTTATCTCTCCGCCTGCCTTGTTTTTTTTTTTTTTTTAGCCGATTATCACAAAGTCCTTGCGCCTAATCATCTCTGGCCGAGGTCGGCGCTCAGTGATGCCGGTTAGCTTAGCGGAGGCGGGCCACCGGGGCGGTTGTGAGCGGCTGTGATGCTGGCCAAGGAGGACTAGCGGAGGTTCACGTAGCCGCCGCTCGGCTAACGGGAGCAGCCACGCAGGGGTGAGGGTCTCCCTTCACACAAGCGCCGATAAAGACCTCCGAGAACCGGGTGAAGGGAGGGAGAGAGACCGAGCCTGCAGCTAGCGGCTCTGGATTAATGTCCCGTCGTTCTTATTCCCAAGCAGACAGCCGCACGGCGGTGGAACAGGTTGAGCTGCTGCCTGGAGCAAGGTGCTCTTTGTCTCGGTGCAGCCGGCGGCTTCCTCACGTCCATCACCCACAACCAGGCTGATTTACCTACCAAACTAATTGACACGTTTTATTCGCTGCGACTAATCCTCCACGTGTTGTAATCATCAAATTATTACAGTATTAAGATAATGCCTCGCAGTTCAGTCGGAGCCACTAGCCTATTAGCTGCTAAATGCAGTGTATGCATGAAAATACATCAACTCATTAACATGCTGTCATTGTTAATGTGATGCTTTTTGTTAGTTCAAATGGAACTGTTGTTGTTATGCAGTTAATGAGCTATAACTTCCCATGTATATGATTCAAACTGTTTCATACAAATATCACCATATTAAATCAAATATAAGACTCACAGTCTTATACAAGAGACAGACATTTCTCATGAATTGCCTATACCATCCATCCGCCAATCCCACTTAACTATGTTTCACCCTGGACAGGTCACCAGTCCATCACATGGCAAACACACAGGCCGACAACCACACACACTCCTAGGGTCACTATTCACCCTCACATGCATGTTTTTGGACTGTTGGAGGAAACTTGCATGCAAACTCCACCTTTTCATTAAGGCGAGATCACTAACCTTTGCTCCACCGTGAGGCCCAAGCTCCTGTCTTATTTTTGTCTATAATAATAGTAATAGCCTGACAGTTAAGGATGCATTACTGCAACTGGGGATTTCAAACGTTGGGGAAAAAACTCACCTGTAAAACATCCAACAAGCCAAACCCAATATGATTAACCATAACAACCTTGATATTGTCATCACCCATACAGGAACAAGTGTGTATGAAAGAATGCTTTTGATTGCGATTTGATTTCTGTATTCAATGCCAATGAATGTCGGGTATTACAGATTATTTAAGTCAGAAATACTTATTCCCAGTCACCCATGAATGCAGCTTCAAACACAAGATTGACCCCGGGGCCGGTGCAGTTTTGTGGCCACAGTGCAACAAAACTGAAATAGTGTCTTACACATATAAACACAGGCATTTTCCCCTGTTTATACTGATTGTAATCTTTGTATTGTTGTTTTCACATTTAATAATACAGCAGTGGAAATAACTGATCACCCACACCAGCTATTATTTGTGGCCTGTTAAGCTTGTGTCCTCCTCAAGCTGTTATTCTCATTTAAATCCACTTTATCAATGTACGTCTCTGTCGTTTGTTTCGTGTCACCACGTTGTAGCTCTTTGCTGAAGTTATAAGTGAAATATACAAAAAAATCTTCTGAAATATCAACCTGTCGCATGTTGTATTTTTGGAAACTTTGGAATTTCAAACAAAGTTGGATAATCTTTGAGATCACATTAGTTTTTGTCTGATGTAGTC
The DNA here is from genome assembly GCA_900302745.1 of Parablennius parvicornis. Lineage (NCBI taxonomy): Eukaryota > Metazoa > Chordata > Actinopteri > Blenniiformes > Blenniidae > Parablennius > Parablennius parvicornis. The sequence continues at coordinate 3,397 of OMNM01049171.1, forward strand.
GACTGCCTGCTATGAGTTAGTTCAGACTAGTTGTAAGAAGAGTAACGGCTTTTCTTTAGTTTACCAGTATTTTTGAGCGCTCTCTGCCGGCTTTCCAGGGCCGTTTGCGTTTGTATCGTCTCACTGGAGGGATGATGTTCAAAGAGAAAGGGGGAGAAAGAAGGGAGGGAGAAAAGAGGGCGAGTGAATCAGATCCAGACAGCATAAGGTGCAGTGCAGTGTGGGTGTTTACAGTATTAACCCAGCCTCCGTGCTGGAGAGCCTTTTTGATTTACTGTGTTCACTTTCAGCCTCTCTTCTTCTTCTTCTTGTTATTCTTTCTTCTCTCTCTTACCTCTCCCCGGTGCATCCAGGAGCTGAAACACACACTCACACTGAAGCGTCTACGGTAGCCCCTAACTGGACGGACTCTCTGGCAATCGACCTTTTGCAGGTAATTCTGAGCTTTGTCTCTTACAGCGCAGGACGCCCCTGCTTCTTCTGCTCCGTCACGTCTTTAATGTTTCCGTATCTGTTTATATTTCCCAACTGCCTATAGCTCGTACTCCCGGATTTCCATTTTTATCATGGCAGGTACACTTTCTCGGCTTTTAGATGAGCGTTCGGTGGCTTCTCTTACCAGCAGGAGCAGAATTTATAAGCCGGTTCTGATTTGATTACACGCTGAGAGCACTGAGCAACATTTTGAAGAGAGACGGTCCTGCTGGAGCATTTCGCAGATGTTAGATAATAACACAAAGTAACTGTTGTGCACAGCGAGAATCACCGCTCAGGAAGGAGATGGATTCATGCGTCTTGTGTATTCGTGGGGAAAAAAAACTTCTCGAATGTCGGAAAACTTCAAACAAACGTGATCTGAAAAAGTTCCGATACTCAGAGACGGCGGAGACGCTAATTTGGAGCTGGAAAACAAGCGAGAGATGTCAAGAGTTTCTTCACAAACTGCTCGTTGGAGTCCCAAAGTGTTTCTTCAGATTGTGCAGATTTTTTTTCTTATCTGATTGTCACGCCGGGAAGTTAAAAAGCGTAAATCTGCAACGTTATCTGTAAATCACAAGACTGTCTGAGGGTTCACAAAACAGCTCTTTCATGCAGAGTCAGTTGAGTAATTCATGGATCTGGGAGGTTATTTTTTTTTTTTTTTTCAACCCCCTGTTCTGAATCCTGAAGGAAAACTGTTGAACTGTTGTCGAAGTGGAAGCAGATCCTGTGATTGTGTGTTTTTAGCCCTGGACGACTCTCAGTGTTTGTGACTGAAGATAACCTCGTCCCTCAAGCGCCGCGGCGCCCAGTGTTTGTCTGTGGATTGTTAATTGGAGCGTCCCAGGTGTAGGGCGCAGCTCCGGTGCGACTTGGCAATGCCGCCGAGGCGACGTGGTTCTTCAGGGGCTTGTTTAGAGCTTTCCTCGAGTCGAGCGTTAGGGATTTAGAAAAAGAAGCATGCCAGAGACGGGATTTTGCTGTTGGATCATTTAGTTCAGGTGTTCAAACTGTCTTTAACAAGAGGCCACAACAGAACAATTATTTAACAAAGAGTTATGCTGAGGTTAGTCTGTTTGGTTATTGTTTATCAGCGAGTATGAGTATTAATGAGTACGTTAATAATTGAGCATTATGTAGCTACACAACTCCGTTATCTCTGAAATCTTCATCATGCATTCCTCAAGTTCGTACCTTATTAAAATCATATTTCATGTTTTAAAAAAAAAAATATATATATATATATATATATATCAATGTCCTCCTTTTTTAAGTGTTTTTGTTTTTACATAATAAAAGTTTTTCCGTCACAGTGGAATAGTGGAATAAGTCTTGAACCATGAGCTCAGTGGCAGTGTTGACCCCGGAGAGCTTTGCGGAGCATCGCAGCGGCCTCAAGGATCAGGAGATTCCAGGTAATGTCCAGATGTGGTCAAATAATTGAATCTGTGTCGAACGCAGGCCGCTACACACACGGCGCCATTTTCGAGCGTCTCGGATGCAAGATGATTGTGGCGATATGTTCTGTCTGCTCCATGTGTGGAGTCGGTCTCCTCAAGGTGCAAGTTTTAGATAAAGAACTTTTATTTTAGGAGAAGTTGAGGATCTTGTCTGGACTAATTACACCAATTTTTGCTTTTCCAGTCCTGAAGACTGCTTCTGTCTCTCCTCATTACTTCAGTACTAAAGTGCCTCCTTCCTAAAATCAGCCATGCAAACAACTTTCAGCACTTTGTAGAGTCAAGCTTTAGTCTCATTTGTTGAATATTAACATCTTGTAGATATTCTTGTAGTTTGATCATGTTTCTACTTTGTGGAATAACAATTTTGGCTCTTGCTCCAAATGAGGTTACCTGAAGGCGTCACGGTTTCCTCTTGTGTCACATTTCAGTAATTTATTCATGGTTTTGACAAGGTTGCAGTTAATTATCAGCTCTTCTTATTTTACATGCATGAGCAGGGACTCCGGAGTTAAAAAGAAAAGTTGAAAACCAGCTTCATGGTGCGAGTTATCTCTGCGAGCTCACACAAGTGAAGTCTGGCTGCTTCAACCTTGTTACCACTCCACTGGATATTTCTCCTGGAATTATCAACATAGAACTTCAATGGCTAAGAGCTTTTGTCCGATGTGTGTTTGAATTTCCTCCTTCGAGCATAAGACTTGCCGACTGTGTTACTCAGAAGTATGATTTTAAGTCCCAGTGTGTTTTTTTTTTTTTTTTTTTTTCTGTTTGCACTCTCACCCTATGATGTTATTAACCTTGTCCTCTCCCGCCTCGTCTCCCCGGGCCAGGCTGCGTCCCCGAGGATGAGGCCTACATCCCCACCTACCTTGAAGCCTTCCCTCCGCTGCCGGAGAAGGGGGCACCGGGGGAGAAGGCCGGGGAGCCGGCGTCGGCGTGGGGAAGCAAGATCAGGCCCATCAAAGCGTCCGTCATCACCCAGGTCGGGATTCCACCAGAACTTCTGCAGACTTGAGCTTCCTCTGTCCTGACGTCCCCCCCCCCCACAAATCTCCATCCCCAGGTGTTCCACGTGCCCCTGGAGGAGCGCCGCTACAAGGACAACAGCCAGTTCGGGGAGGGCGAGGAGGCCAAAGTATGTCTGGACATCATGCAGCGGACGGGAGCGCACATCGAGCTGTCGCTGGCCAAAGACCAGGGTCTGTCCATCATGGTCACCGGCAAACTGGACTCCGTCATGAAGGCTCGCAAGGAAATCGTCGCTCGCCTGCAGACGCAGGTAGTCACACGGCCGCACGTTTGAATGTCTTCACCTGTTTGTCAAGGCTTGTTTATAATTCTTGGTTGTGGATTTAAAGAAGTCGGTAGTTTATAATTACAACTAAGAATTCTTGAAGTTTTGTCAATGTCAGTTAATGTTTCTGTTGCACTTGTTTTAAGCAGAAGTTACTTTAAAACTGGTTGTAAAACGCCAAGATTTACATCCTACTTTAACAGCTGCTTTTAATTTCCTCTTTTTTTTAAAAAAAAAAGTCAACTTTGTTACCAATTCTGATCATCTCTAAATGAGTAAATATTTTCCATTTTGAATCCTCCCACATGATTGTAGTTTTATCTATATTCTGTATTAGCGCAGCAACGTGCAACATCTTTGTGAAGCTTCCAGAAAAACTCCCCATTTTATGTGAAAGTGCAGCGCAGGTTTTCACAGTCGGGCCGTGAACCTGCGCCCTCCTGTACAGAGCAGCTAAAGACTGCTCCAATAATCCTATCTGCGCAGGCAGGTTGGCTCAGGACAAAAAGTTGAGCTGAATAACGACCGTCAGCTCCCAAGGGCGGCCTTTCTGGGCTTCTGCTGATTTCCACTTCAGTTGGCCGCTCGGAGGTTCACCTGCTCAGCTGAGCTGTGCTTATTGATACGAAAGTGCAGCAAACACTTTGTCCTTCGTCACAAGGTTGAGCTGCTTTTGCTTCAGTTTATCGACTGAAAACTTAGCGATCGACTCGGACGAGTTGAAACCAACAGTAGAAACGTGAGACTGCGGAAGAGAGAGCCTGTATACGTGACTTTTAATAATCGGGTCTGACTTATTTCTGTTAAAAAGTAAACCCTGGTTGACATATTTATGTCAATCAAGATATTTTAAAATGCCCGCGGCTCGAGCATTTGTTGAGTTGAAATGTTGTCTGATTCTCAGATGTGGGGTGGGAGGGGCTTCTACAGCTGAAGGCTCTCGCAGCCGTGATCTGTTGAATTCTCTCATCAGATATTCAGTGTGCGTGTAAACCGACTCGTATCAGTATGTTTAATGTCCTCCAAAAGTAGATATTAAAACAGATATATGATGGTCAAATCCATGTGCCTGAATCCAGTGATTTTTGTTTCCACAATGAAACCGTCTGAATTCAAAACCCAAGGCGTCCGCGACAGTCGCCATCCCCAAGGAGCATCACCGCTTCGTCATCGGCAAGAACGGCGAGAAGCTGCAGGAGCTGGAGCTGAAGACCGCCACCAAGATCGCTATTCCACGTCCCGACGACCCCAGCGCCAACATCCGCATCACCGGCACCAAGGAGGGCATCGAGAAGGCTCGTCACGAGATCCTGCTGATCTCCGCCGAGCAGGTCGGTGTGCAGTGATCCAAACGATGCAATGCTGTGAGTGCTTTCTCCAAGTGAGTTAGAATTCGAATATCCAGCAGTTTCTCGATATTTAGTGTTTTTTTAATGGTACCGAGAAACTCACTAGTGACACTTTAGTGAATCTTTGATTGGACGGTCGGACTGCAGAAGTCCTGGTAGCCTAGAATGTTTTGATTTATAGGTTGATTTGAAATTCTATTTGTCTGCTTCCTGGTCGTTTTGATATTTTGTAGAATTGATAAACAACCTACGAGTTATAGTTAGAAAAAGTACGAATGCTAAATCCTGAGTTCTGTCTTTCTATTTTGATTGATTTAGTAAAAAAGGGTAAAAAGTCTCATTCTAACATGCTTCAACATTAAATCTCATTCAAGAGGTAAAGTCACATTTTCACTCTGGAGCAACAACGTCAATCAGCTAAAAAAATAAAGATTTGTGGCTTTTTCACCCAGCAGCACTTTAAGACTTTATCTCTGAGATGTGGTTTTTAATGACTTATTAAAAGATAAACCTGATAGGATTTAGGGGGTTTGGATTTGATCTGTAGATTCTATATCTATAATTTGTGTGCAGTTTAAAACTTAAAGATCAGTCGTCAGGGTTTTAAGAGTTCAGATTGATTTGTGGTTTTGAGCTGCTGATCCATTAATTTATAGTGTTTGATGAATAAAACTATCTGGGTGTAAGTTGCTTTTAATTCGAGCTTTCAATTTGACTTAAATTGTCAGTTTTTTAACACTTTGTGTGCAACTCTACACCAATGTTTTAGAGTAAACGACAACAACGGAGTAGATCTGTTTGGGAAAAGCCATTTATTCAGCAACCGATGAGTCAATATTGAACTTCTTCTGAACACTTTAACTCGTCACCTCTTCACTAATGGCATCATCAGGGGGGAAAACAAAAGCCACATTTTGATTTTTGCGACCGCTCTCCTTGCTCCCGGTGCTACTACGCGCCCACTCGTCAGGACAAGCGTGCGGTGGAGCGCCTGCCCCTGGAGAAGGTCTTCCATCCTTTCATTGCCGGCGCCCACAACCGGCTGGTTCAGGAGTTAAGTCAGGAGACGGGCGCGCGCATCAGCATCCCGCCGCCCAGCCTGCCGAAGGACGAGATCGTCATCACCGGAGAGAAGGAGGCCGTGGCGCTGGCGCTGAACCGCATCCGAGCTATCTACGACGATAAGGTCGGTTGTTTTTAAGTGAAATCTAAAATGCAAAAAAAATTCTCATTTTATTTTGATTCATTCAGATATTTTACAGGTTTTTTATGGATTCTGTAGACTTTCAGATGTTACTGTTACCCAGAATGACTTTCAGTGAGGAAGCAGGTTGAGGTTAAGATTCAGCTCACGACTGACGAAACACGACGACTGTGTGGTCGTCTTGTTGCTGCCTGGATTTTAAATCTCATCTGTAATGAAGGAGTTTGGTGAGTTTGAAAGAAACTCCAAGAGATGGTTGAAACATGGAGAGGAAGTGTGTGTGTGGGTGTGTGTGTGTGTGTGTGTACACCAGATGAGCCCTGGTGATAGTCAGGCCAGAGATAATGCAGAGAGAAAATTGGATTTCACCAGAGAACAACAGGATGAGAATGCTAATGTCATTTTGTGCATATGCATGAGAGACAGAAACAAATAGATTTTCTCTCTTTCGCCTTCTTGCTTTCCACCGCCGTCAGTCACCCCTCCCTCCGTCTCCGCTCACCTCTTGGCCCCCCAGATTTCCCCTCGTCTTTTTGTCACTCAACTCCTCCGTTTCCTCGCATTCACGCCAGCTTCCTCCTCCATCTCCTTCCTGTTTCCCACCTTTCATTCCTCTCTCTGTGTCCTGTTGTGTTCCCCTGCATCCCTCACCCAGCTCCTCCATGTTTTCCTCTTCCTTTCCTCGGCTTTTCACTTCTAATGTTGTCCTCTGGCGGCTCGCAGAAGAGGAAGACCACGACCATCTCGGTGGAGGTGAAGAAGTCTCAGCACAAGTACATCATCGGGCCGAAGGGAAACACCCTGCAGGAGATTCTGGAGGCGACGGGCGTCTCGGTGGAGATGCCTCCCCTGGACAGCGGCTCGGAAACCATCATCCTGAGAGGGGAGCCCGACAAACTGGGACCAGCACTCACACAGGTTTATGCCAAGGTGAGGAGACGAAACTGTGGAGGGGGTGTCTCATTAAACGTGTAGAAATGATCCACTTTTATTGTTCAGATGCACCAAGAAGTCCACCGATTCACATCTGGTTATTTTTCTGTCATTTCTATCGAGTTTTGTGCTCTACAAGGCTAAGTCAACAATCACCAGGATTAAGGTTACCGCTCTGATAAGTGGGTTTGTTCTCAAAAAAACAAAAAAAAAAAGTCAAAGAGGACTAGATTTTAACAAGGTGGAATAAGCATATTTTTCTATGCAAACACACCCAATTGTAAATGGACACAGTGGGAGTTATTCTTTATAATCTGCAGGTTGTCACTCAGTGTGTAGGCAGATATGTTGTTCAAGTTAAAATGTCACATCAGCTGAGAGTCGTCTCTCGTTTAGCAAAACCTACACAGGTTTTCTTTGTTTTATATATTTTTTTGTTTTACGTATATTCCATGTTGTTAAAACTCGAGAAAACCAACCAACTTGTTACCGCAAGCAGCTACGGGCTTTGTTGAGTATATCAACTAGTGAGTCCGTGAATGAAAATGTCATTTTGACTCTCAAAGTAATTTGTTCCCGCAGGCTAAGAGTGTGATGGTGGTGGAGGTGACGGCTCCGGCCTGGCTTCATCGCTTCATCATCGGAAAGAAAGGGCAGAACATTGGAAGGATCACACAGCAGCTACCGCGGGTAAAGAGAGCAGGACAGAGGATATACAACAACAACATAATAATAACAACAAACCTGTTGCACTGACAAGCAGAACTGGGTTTTTTTATGCATTTTGTAAAACTATGAAACTAACTTTTAATAAGGGAAGTTTCAACTCTTTAACACGATCGTCTTTATTCATGTGTGTAGGTTCACATAGAGTTTACGGACGGCGAGGAGCGCATCAGTCTGGAGGGGCCGACCGAGGAGGTGGAGCAGGCTCAGGCCCAGATACAGGAGATCATCAAGGACCTGGTCAGTAATCGGTTATTGGCAGCAATCTGGAGACACAAAACAACGCAACAGCCTCAATACGTTCCTTTTTATGAATTATGAAAATTTCTTGCGTTTTAAACATTTTCGAGATCAAAGTTTGATCAATTCTTGTGCCTGCCCGAGTGGCAAAGCTCAAACATTACTATTCTAGGCTGACTTTTAATGTTATTGTATGAATGCCTCAATTGTTATTCAAATCTTTATTATTATTCTGGCTTTTTCTTTGATGCACTTCTCCTCCTGCAATCTTTAACCGATTGAAACCACGCAAGTATCAAAACGCGCAGCTTTTTCAGGACGTTCCAGCTATGCTGAATGCTTTTTAACACCTGCGGAACTTTTAAGATATTATCATATTTCATACCGTCTAATCACACGTGGGCTGGATGGGTGATCGAACTTGATCAGCGTCCGTTGGGAGAACGGGCACAAAAAGCACATCAGAACGGGCAGATCGTTCAGGAATATGTCGCTATGTCTTTTGTTAACGATTACGCTAACTGTTTCCTAATAAATCGGGAAAAACAGAGAGAGGGAAAAAAAAGTCCCGTACAAAGTGGGCTAGAGAGGCGCCTCATGGAGGAGCTCAGAGGAGATCAGTCTCTGTTGCCAGGGAGACACTGAGATCAAGAGAGAGGCACGCACACCAACTCTTCTCTGGAATCTTCTAGTTAAGAATAAAATATTTTCTCTCTGAAAGAAACTTATGAGAAGAGAAAAAGATTTTTCTGTTGATCAACTTCTGCGTCACAAATAAAGTGTAACAATTCAAAGACTAAACTGTCTTCCACCTCCGTCTCTCCCTCGGCGTGCAGCTGGTGAGGATGGACTACACTGAAGTCATCATAGATCAGCGCTTCCACCGACACCTCATTGGAAAGAACGGAGCCAACAGTGAGTCGAAGTCTACCGCTACATTCATTCTCTCTTCCATTTGTCCCTATTTTACATTTCTGATGATCAACCATCGAACTGGATGAATAGAACTAAATATACAAATTGCAATCTGGGGCTGAACCTTATTATTCTCATAGTCTTTGTAAGCAAACGTATTTTAAACAAACATGAGTGAATTTATTTCTAAACAATTTCCTCTGGCAGGTTTATTTTACTCCACTTTTCTGCTTTTCTGCACTTAAAATCAGAAATAAGAACTTATCATTTGAGGAAATAATTTCTGAACGTGGTGCTCCAAGGTGCAAGCATGTTAACTGAAATGATATGCGTATCTCAAATAGTCACCACAGGATTTCATGAAGCTTCTGCCGGAAGGTTGTCAATAATGAACAAGAGCGGAATATATGAAGACGATTGGCCTCCGGGCTCCCGCCCCGTCTCCAGTATTTTGAATAATGTCTGGCTGTAATAATGCCGCCTTTCCGCCGGAGTGATGAACAACCTAATTAATTTTTTTTTTTTTTTTTCATTATTTAACAGCTGAAGTCTTCCTCAGCCGGATTTAAGATTCAGACATCAGTGGCAGTCGGACACAATTTAAAACTTGCTTTTGTGATTAACTAGCGAGGTTACCGGATCCCAGTTTCTTCCTGTGTGGCACAAAACATGAATAAAATACAAATAATTTCATGTGCGAGATCATGAAGTGGAATTAAAGTGCTTTCTTTAATTTTAAATGTACTTTAAATATAATTTTATATGATAGTTTGTTTGGTTTGAAGTTACAGTCACATTGTTTGAGCATCCAAATCTTTTAGGATGAAGAATAAACTCGCCCCTCGCTTCTTTTTCTTGCCTCCTCCTCCTCCTCCTCCTCCTCCTCCACCCGCAGTCAACCGGATCAAAGAGCAGTACAAGGTGTCGGTTCGAATCCCCCAGGACTCGGAGCGAAGCGGCCTGGTGCGGATCGAAGGAGACCCCAAAGGAGTGCAGCTGGCTCGCAGAGAGCTCATCGAGATGGTCCAGAGGATGGTGAGAATCTCATCCACGCCGGTTTTCTTTCATCATCCGTGGTTTGTTTGTTTGTTTTTTTTCACACATATTTCTGTGGATTCCAGGAAAACGAGAGAACCAAAGACCTGATTGTGGAGCAGAAGTTCCATCGGACAATCATCGGGCAGAAAGGAGAGAAGATCAAGGAAGTCCGAGACAAGTTTCCTGAGGTGAACATTCTAGTCCATCTTAACCTTGTCATCAATAATTCGATTTGGCTCTATTCTGATTTAATAAAACGACTATTTTCTTGATTTGTCAGGTTATTATCAATTTCCCCGACCCGTCGCAGAAAAGTGACATCGTCCAGCTCAGAGGGCCGAAGAACGAGGTGGAGAAATGTGCAAAGTTCCTCCAGAAAATCATTGCAGACCTGGTATGAAAGGGAAAAAAAACAAAATACAACTTATTTTGTTTTCCTGCCTTTGTCTGCTTCTTTCTCTTCATCTTTGGCCTCACTGCCACTTCCTGTCTTTTGTAGATTGAGAACAGCTTCTCGCTCTCCGTTCCCATCTTCAAGCAGTTCCACAAGAACATCATTGGGAAGGGCGGCGCGAACATCAAAAAGGTGAGACTGAGCTTATTATCCTCGAGATGATTGCAGTTTTCTCATATTATACTGGTTGTATTCATTTTCTTTGGCGAACGTTTGTGTCATCAGATCCGCGAGGAGACCAACACTAAGATCGACCTGCCCACAGAGAACAGCAACTCTGAGATGATCGTCATCACGGGCAAGAAGAGCAACTGTGAAGCGGCCAGAGATCGAATCCTCACCATCCAGAGAGAACTGGTGAGACACAAATGTCCAGATTTATTAAGACAAAGGTTAAACATGGAGGACTAAACATGTCAAAATAAAATTAATAAACACGTCATTAAGTCATTACTTAGATGTAACATTGATTTATTAAAATTAAAATTGGACCAACCAATGGGTTAGACAAAATTATTGTTGGCCCCGCCCACCGACTTTGACAGACGAGTTTGACAAATGAAATAAATGAATGAAGCGATGAAACACCGGACCATAAAATATTTATATATATATATATATATGTATGTATGTATGTATGTATGTATGTATGTATATATATGTATATATATATATATATATGTGTGTGTGTGTATGTGTGTGTGTGGGTTTTTTTTTTTTTTTACATAAAATAAATTGGTATTTAAATTAACTAATGACTTGTTTATATATTTAATTCCAAATGTAATTAATTAATGACACATTTAAGTAAGTATTTAATGGTGTATGTATTTGTTTTATTTTGGCATGTTTAGTCCTCTGTGAAAAAAAGCCGCCATCTGTCATTAAAGGGTTATTTATTATTTATTTATTTATTTACTTACTTACTGATTCATGAATTTATTTGTCATACTATATTAATCTCCTGTGGGGACAATATCATCCTGTAATGACATTTTAAAACCTGATTTAGATGATTTTATTTAGTAGTTCAACTGCAAGGTACTATAATGAAATGAGATGAGCTGTTAAAAAAAAAAAAGAAGTTTCCGTATCATTAGAAAACCAGAATGTGTCATCATGTATTTCTAGGCCAACATTAAGGAGACGGAGGTCGCCATCCCGGCCAAGCTGCACAACTCTCTGATCGGCTCCAAAGGCTGCCTGGTGCGCTCCATCATGGAGGACTGTGGCGGCGTCCACATCCACTTCCCTTCCGAGGGCTCCGGCTCGGACAAGGTGACCATCAGAGGCCCCGCCGGCGAGGTGGAGAAGGCCAAGAAACAGCTGCTGCAGCTGGCTGAGGAGAAGGTATTGATGCACGGAGAGAGAGGAGTTACTGGGGGGGATGAATTGACTGCCGTAAACAAAATGCTCTCGCATCCTTTTCCTGCCCTCATATATCTTTGTCGTTCCTTCCTGCGCTTTCCAGCAAGTCAACAATTTCACAGCGGAGCTGCAGGCGAAGCCGGAGTATCACAAGTTCCTGATCGGCCGC
>OMNM01049172.1:0-13941 GCA_900302745.1 Parablennius parvicornis
AAAAACATTCAGCCAGCTTTTATCTGGTTGTCAAATCTTTTTTTCCCCCCATTCAATTCAATTAAATTCGATTCAATTCATTTCTAGGTGCTTTTAACAGAGAAACCCAACAGATCATGTCCTCAGTCAGAGCTTTGTTTGTTATTCTGAGTGTTGGGACAAATGTTCATGGAGCCAATTTTTACAACACTGTCAATTTCTGAAAAGGATTTTATAATATTTTAATATCTCAAAAAATATATTCCATTTCATAATTTGATAGAACACAAAATCAGACAATATATTGCAAAATGGAAATTTCTATTGTGACATTTCTTTTGATCCTGATCACCACTAAAATTTAATGGATTCCTCCTTTGATCAAAATGTACATGTGCACCAGTTCTTATGAAGATCAGCTCATTATTTTTTTAGATATCTTGTTAACAGACAGACAGACAAATAACTGTGGATGATTTTATAACCTCCTTGGCGGAAGTCATAATGAAATGTTGATCATCCTAAAATGTACTGGTAATTGAAACTTCATAAATGCAATATGAGAGACACTTTATGTTTCACAAGGACTCTATATATGAGCCTTCAGAAGCTGTAAGTCCCATTATAAGGTTAAACATGTTTTGTGGCTCCAGTTAAATTTGATTTGGTGATAAAATCTGTCTCTTTTGGTCATCAGTGTTGCAGAGCCCTGTGCTACACATTGAAAGAGGAAAAGCTCAAGTAGAGGTCTGCTTTAACTTCTCATATTCAGACAAGCATGGTTGAGTTTCACCCCTTTGCTTTCATTAAATTTTATTTTGAACATGAAAACGTGATTGCACACACTAGAAGAAATGTATGAGTTGTAATGGGGTTCTGAGTGTTCCTTTAGCTCACTTTACAGATCTTATATGAAAATGATCTCAAATATAATTTTTAACCAACTGTGAAATGTCCGAAATAACACATTAATATATAACAAAACCTTAAATCAGCACAAATCCTGCGAGATGGCATTTCCGTTCTCTGACTTACGGATCCGTCTGCATAGAAGTCAACCTTTGTGAATAATCACCTCAGTCAATCAACAGTCCGATTCTATTGAGCTGAGTGTTTCATTCCCTCCCTTCTGGGTCACCAGGAGAGTTCTCAGCCACAGTGTGACCCTGCAGATGTTTCACCTGTGAAATGACGTATTTGTGGCTGCTTTCGTCCGTGTGGTTGAGGTGAGTGGAGGCCTCATCCGTGTTCGCCGTGTCCTCGTCTGAAGGACTTTGACGAATCGAAAGTCTCTTTTTAAAACACTGGGCCACAAACACTACCTGCAACGACACAAAGACATCAGCAGGAACTGTAAGGACATGTAGGAAAAACAAAAACTGTAGCCATACACACTCCATCATTCCTGGTTGGATTGTTTGTGACCCGGCTCTTTGTCCGTTGGAGCTGCCCTGCACGATTCATCACATAAAACACTCATTCATGTGCGGTCAAGCAGAAACAGCTCGTTTCCTACGGGTTTGTCCTGCAGCTTTTTAATCCATTAAGGCCGAGTTTCTATTGAGCAAAGAGCTTAAATATACGAGAGTCAGAACCATTATCATCATGAGCAACACAGAGGTAAAACTGCAGATGGTAGCACTGAAAACAAGCTAACAAAATAGAATATTACCAAATATCACAATGATTATTAGCATTATTGCTTAAAAGACATTTCAAATTGTTAATTTTAGAGTTTGTCGAATTTGTCTCCTATTTTATTCGCTCAGCATAGAAGGCAAACACCTTGGCCTTCATTTTTCCTTTCATTGACAGTTTAAAAACAACAAATCACAACACATACCAAGTGTGACCATGAAAAACCTTCCACATCCATATAACATATGTAAATGTATATAACCTCCATACAACAATTGCAGAGCTAGAGCTACACTCGGTAGAGCGCAGACCTTTCGCCAACGCCGCATTTGCTCCTGGAACCGAGTTAGCATCGCGAACATGATCGCCGTTAGCTCATATCGATGCTAACTAGCTAGGTCAATTAGCTACATCACTGTTTGAAACACTGAGCAGGGAGCTGATCTCCTTTATGAGGGACCTCTCTCATCTGCTTTGTATGGGACATTTAGTTGCAGTTTTTTGGAGATTTATTCGGAAATGGTTAACATCCCAAAATCTAATCGATTGGTCCTTGGCTAATGACAAATCATCAATGGAAATTTCATGTAATTTAGGTTAATAGGTTTTGCACAAACTTGTTAAAATGCACACAAACCAATGAATACACACTTGCGAAAATTCAACATTCTCGCAAACTTCATTGATGTTCCAAGTTTTGTTGGTTTCCCAACTTTCTTTTGCAAAGGTGATTATTTCTTAAAACCAGACATCGACTTTCTAAAGACGCAGATTGAAGTCTTCAAAGTTATTATTTAACCTTGAGCAGGACTCTTAAAACACATCTGGTTCTTCACTATCATAAAGACTGAGGATAATTAATCCAGACTTCTGAGGGAGAATTCAAACTCCAACTGGACTCCTCCAACCAGATTTTTAAAGGCATAACCAAATGTTTTTTCATTGCAGATATAATTCAGATTGTCAAACTGAGATCCGATCACTCGGCCCACACAGGACTGTGACCTCTGAACCAACAGCAGGAGACAATGTGTTTGACCAAATCTCAGAGGGTTAAAAGAACAAGACTGACCAGAAAGACGGCGATGGCAGCGCCGATGGCCTGACCCGCCAGGACATCCATCCAGTGGTTTCTGTACTCGGTGACTCTGTTGATGCCAGTCAGCATGGCCGCGCTGACCAGCGAGAGGCTGACGAGAGGTCCGGCCAGACGGCCGCCTCTGGAGCCCACGCAGGTCATGACGTACATCTGAGGAGAAACCACATCTTCACTGGACGTCTTCTCCATGCAGGGCGTTTAACTTAAGACAGTTTGAACTCACCGCCAGGTAAACGGCCAGGTACAGACTCAGGGCTGCCTCTTTGGAGGGAAAGGTCTTTCTGGCTCTTGTCACATCATCGGGGTCGCCGGTGCACGCGTCCGATTGGACGATGAACTGCACCGTGTCGTGGCAGCCCAGAGCCGTGTAGTTGGGCCGGCAGACCGACAGGAAGTAAGGAGTCAGACTTCCTGTCACCAGCTGCCCCGCGTTGACAAAAACATCTGTTGTGAACAGACCGAAGGCGTAGACGCCTGGAACGAAACCAATCAGAAACTTAAGGTTAGAGGTCTCATTAGTTCAAATACTGGCCAGGGCCTTTCTGTGTGGAGTTTGCATGTTCTGCCCATGTGCTGGTTTTCTTACAGGTTTCCTCCCACAGTCCAGAATACGTGAGGTTAATTGGTGACCCTAAATCGCCCTGAGGGATGTGAATGTGCCTGTGTGTGGTGAGGATGTAAACAATAAAAAAAAAAGTATGCTGTCAAATGATATTTATTTTCCGCGATTCTTTTTTTAACACAAAGATTTGTGCATGTGAAGTCATTCAGTATGTAATATGACTGTTACTATATTTCCACTATTTTCAGTTTGTTTCCTGCTCATGTGACCTATATTAATAAAGTGACCTATATTTCAAAATATAGCAATACTTACCATCTGTGGCCACTAGGTGTCACTGATTGACAACAAAAGGCAGCTACAGTACCACAGAAAAACCTCCATTAAGAGTGTGTTTGACTGATAAATGTCACATCTGCTAGTTATTAACCTTTTTTTCAATTTATTTCTTCACAGATGCGAGTTGTGATGTAGCGTCATGAAAATATATTCACAGCAGATAACACTGATGTTAACCAATCATTCGCTCTCTATTTATGGCAGCCCAAAGTACTCGTACTAATAAAAACACTTTGCAGCTAAGCTTCGTGGCCTGAACTCCACTTTTAATAATAATCATTGTGTTGCTTATTACTTGTACTTGGTTCAAATTGGGTGTTTATTTGTTGACGAAATACCTTCCAGCCACTCCTTCATTGATACTTCATCAATACACCACCTTGTGGTGAAAACTTGTATCACATGGCTAAATGGACTGAGTGTACTTATTCCACCACTGTATTTAGTCCGACTTTAGATTACCAAGGAAACGAAACGTCCTGCGCATCATGGGGTTCACGTAGCAGCAGTCCCCCAAGATGACCACCTTCTCCTGGTCGTACAGCGGGTTGGAGTTGTAGTGGAGGAGGAAGATAACAAGCTCAACGCCAGAGATCTGTACAGAGTAACAGAACAAGACGCAATGAGAGAGAACAGAAAACAGAATATCCATTGATTTGCTTCGTCTTTCAGATCAGAAACAAAGATCTCTAAAGAGATGTTGAGATCCGATTCCAAGCAAAAATGATTTATTAAAAAACACTTGTACAGTCTGTGTTTGTTGTAACTTAACACACTCAGAATGAGCTGATAGAGCACGGGGATCATTGGCTGGCGTGACGTATTCAATCCTAAACCGAATCTATCTTTGAACAAACCAGCAATCAAGCGACCATGTGGGTGGCTCGTCAGCTCCTCTGTCACGGCTGGCTCCCTGAAGCTTTCAGAACATAGAATGTGAAGAAACATTTTGTTTTCATTTCTGTTTTATTTGAATTCCACAGTGATTTTGCAAAATGGTCAAATCTCCAGGATTGACTGCTAAGTCAGCCAGAGTAATGTAAACACTAAATATTATATCAAGGCTGTTGAAAAAATATAAATTCCATATATGTTGTTAAAATAATGTAAGGCTATAATCAAAGTAAAGTATCATTATTATGGAAAGACTTTATTAAAAATAAGACAAAATAAATAGACACATTTATTCTATTAGAAAAGACATCTGTCTTCAACTCATGTGTGACCAGATCTATACATCTTTATATGCCTACATTCCTTTAAACATACAGCATGTAGGTACGTAGTATGCTCATTTTCCTGAGCCGACATCATCTTTATAAAAAAATGATAATTTAGATGTAACAGATTTTAAATAGCTGTAAAAGCAAGCATCCGAGCAGCACAGCCTCACCAGTACGACCGGCAGTCCTCCCACCACTGAGTACAATATGACAGGCTGGATCCGGCTGTCCTGCTCCGGCCCGGGGTCGGGTCTGGTCAGAGCCGGGTCTCTGCACATGAAGCCCTGCTGCGCCGGGCTGAACGTGTCGGTGAACTCGCAGTAGTAAACCAGCATCAGGATGGCGGCGAGGATCACCACCTGGAAGTACAGCATGGTCCAACAGTCTGCGGCCGCGGCTCCACCACAGGAAGGAACGGAATTGATCCAGAGGATCTTCAGTGATCCAGTCTAATGCGCCGTTGGTCGTGCAGTTACGTAAAGCATTCGTCCAAAAACCACCAACTCAGTGATGAAGGGAGACAAGCGGAGGGAGAAGCCTCGTCCTTCCGCTACTGTGACTTTATTGAATCATCTGAGTGGACTGGACGATTCATTCTGTCTGACTGAACTCCAAAGAAACACTCAGCACAGAGGAACAGACGAGACGGCAAAGCTTCTGCAAGGATCTCGACTCGACCTCTTTTGTCTACTGGAAGCATCTAGAAAGTAAAGTTTGTACCCTCAAGGTGGAAAAAGTCAGATTTATCGATTGAAGTGGAAGTGCAGATACTGGAAAAAAAAAATCAGGTATAATTAGAAATCCTGATTGAAATCCATTTTTCAAGTGAAAGTTTTTTTTTTTTTTTTTTAAATCTGCTTCGTAGTTACAGAAGTGAAAAGTAATTTCCATTTTTTACCTTGATAATACAACACGTCGAGTCTGAATTCCTTTAAAAAAACAAATATACCCTGCAAGGAGCGAAGCACCTTTCTATCTACAGTAGACTTCAACAAAAAGCCCATTTAGACTTTCACAACAATAAATTTGACAATTACAACAGATGCAGAAAAGGACAATAGGATTGTTATCAAAACATTGTTTGAGCGATTGAGCAGTTTTCAGGAAGTTAGTTCCAATATTTGGTGCATTCAAACAAAAATCAGCCACAGTGTTTTTGATTTATTTCTCTGAGTGGCAGGAAGTTCCGGCCAAAACCTGAGAACTGAACTGATATTGTGGATGTTGAGCTGGAATAAGTTCTGGAAATGTCCAAATGTGTTTGTACTGGATGTGAAATCTGCACAGTCCAGAGTCTGATAACAAACAGCTGTGGGCCTTGGATGGAGCCTTGAGGAATTCCGCATGTGAATTACTTCTACCCACTTGAAGCTACCAGAAGATGTAAACCAGCTCATTGCAGCTTCAGAAACCTTCCCAGTAATCCAGCCAAGACAACAGATCAATGGTGTGAAACGCAGCAGCAAAATCAAGAAGTTGGTCTGAAATTTATAAATGTCTTTGCTTCAAAATCAGCTCCAACAGATTTCAGAATGTTGGCCAGAGAATAATGGCTGCATGCAGAGTGCTACCTGTAGGGACAGGAATGGATCCAGGCAGGTTTTTTATAGTACTGTGTGTAATAACACAGATCCAGAGAGGCTTGCAGCTCCGGCATGCTGCAGTCTTGTCACCATGGCAACAGTCAGTCTGACAATGAAGTTCTCTGTGTTCATGAGCATATTCTCAATGCGTCTCCTCCTTCTCGTCCTTCGACAGTCTGGGGTGTGTGAGACAGACGTGGTCGCTCCTGCGAGCTGGGCGGAGCTGCGACCTGCAGCCTGTGGAGTTGTTCTGCAGGCAGCGCCGACACGAGGTTCTGGTAGAACCTGTGGAGAACGGTCCCGAAGTGAAACTCTGATGAGAATGTTTCAGAGAGCGATTGGCTCAGAGAGCTTCGGACTGACCTGTCAATCCGTCTCAGGTTCTCCTCCATCTTCTGATTGGCTATCTGCACCAGGAAGCGGATGTAGTTGTGGTCAACCAGCAGCTTGCCTTTGTGGCTCAGAGGAACCTCCAGGCCGTGCGTGCTGCGAACCGCCTACAGGCAGAAAAACACACCAAAATGACCTTTGACACGGAGGTAAAGCGAGGACAACAAAGACAGGCCCTTTGTTTGTTGTTGGTTTGAGTGCGGGATGCGGAGTCATCGAGATCGCTGGAAAACTAACATCTTTAATGAATTTTTTTTAATTGACAGAGGACGCAGAATGAAAGCGGTGGTGGATTGAGGCGGACGCCCAGAGCTTCCTGCCACAGTGGTCTGCCACTGCGCTGCCAAGTGAGTTGAGGAAGCCTCTCGGATCAAGTGTGTGTTGGAGGAAATGCAGCAGGACATAAAGTAGCTGCAGCAGGATCCCAGCAGAGCCTCCATCAGCTCCTCAACTCCTTCCCTCCCCTTTTCAGGGTAGTTAAACCACAAACATCAGTATTTATAGGTGGGGGTTTACTTGGACATAGGCGTAGGAACCGGGAGGGACGTACGTGTCCCCCAGTACTGGAGACTTGCACATTTGTACCCCCCCAAAAAAATGTCTTTTATATTTACGGATCTGTCAGATTTCCAATATGTGTCCCCCCCAATGTTAAACTCATTCCCACACCCTTGTACTTGGATATAGACTAGTTATATTGTGAAAATATATTTTTTGTAAAATACTAATTTAAAGGGTTCACCTATGTGATATATTTGTATGTATATGGTGTATTACGTTTTAAACGTTTTGACATGTCTGAAATGAATTGATAAAAAAAACTAAATAAAGAAGTTAGAAGACAACAGAGCATTGTTGGGTAAAAGGCTTTCTCCTCAAAAAATTAACAAAACTTTATCAAATGTGAATGAAATAGTTGAATTCATGTTATTATAATTACAAACATTTCGGACACATTAGAAGGAACCCAACGTGTTTTGAAAGATTTGTTGACACGACCGTGGCCCACTGAGGATCATCAGTCCAAACACTCTTTGTTCAGTGAGTTCTCGCAGTGAGTCACAGTCGTTTCATAATGTGGATTCTTAGAGGTTTAATAAACTGGATGCAGTGACGCAGTGACGCGGCTCTGGCTTGGCTCCTTCTCGATGGAAAAGCAAAGTTCTAAGGAGTTCCAGATTCGAGCCAACTCGGCACCGGACCAGCACCTGGTTCTTCTTGGTAAAGGTGTTCGTCTCTGTCCCATCACTTTCTCTCATTCTATCCTCCAACTCCAACCAGAGCAGCAGAAAGTCTCCGCCTCTGAGAATAGTTCCCCTCACTTTCGCTTGCCGTCTGCACAGGTCAGTACGTCCAAACCACAAAAACCACAAAGGAAAAGACAAATAAATGTCACAGAGTGAAGCCTCTCCAGCTAAAGCGTCATAAATCTGCCGGACAATGCTGCGTGATGCCCCGTCTCACTGGGCGAGCTTCAGCCTGCGGACCTTCCTTTAAGGAATCTTGAACTGAGAGAATGAAACCGAGGAGACGCAGCACTGAAGGAGGGAAAACATTTCAACATTTCAACATCACACCGAATCCCTTCCACCCCGAACGCTGTGAGACTCACCGCCACGATCTTTCCCGTCTTTCCCACGGTGAGGCCAGAGTTCCTGAACCCGGAGTTGACAGCCGCCGAGTGCTGCAGGTCAGAAGAGACGTGTCGGAGTCACGACCGCGGACGTCAGGAGGAGCTTTGTTTTGTCTGTCTCTTCGGGATTATTTTTAGCAACTTGTGTTTACGAGAAAAGGATTGAAACATTTAACAACATTAAACAATCTCGACTACTTCAAACAGGCTGCGGACGACAGAAAAATCACCATCAAGAACCAAAAAACTATTTCAAATGTCTTCCTGCTCTTTTCCTGACTATTTGCTTTGCACCAATTGTTTTGCAAACCTCCTTCCTCGTTTCGCGACTCTTTTTGAAGTCTAGTCAAGTCTTTTATCATCACACATACAACAATTATACATAATATAATGTGCAGGGGACGGTGGTTCACTGCTTTTGTGGTTGTTTTCCTTCTCTTTCGTTGTTTTGCTTCAATATATTTTGAGTCTCTTCACTTTTTGTGTGCCGCCTTGTGGTTGATTTGAGTGTCTTTGTTGCTGTTATGTGTCTCTGCAGTTGTTTTTATGCTCTATGCGGCTGTTTTCTCTCTTTGTGGTTGTTTTCCTTCTCTTTGTTTTGCGTCTTTGTAATTGTATTGTGTCTTTTGGGGTTATTTTCAGTATCTTTGTACTTGTTTTCTGTCTCCTTGTGGTTTTTTAATGTCTCTTTGTGGTGCGTCTCCTTGTGGCTGTTTTGAAACACTTTGTAGGAGTTTTAAAACCCTGTGTTGCTGTTTATTGTCCTGTGATCCGTTTGTTTTTCTTCAAAATCATTCTGAGACTCTTTGCAGTTTATGAAGTGAAGCTCACATTAGGTCAATGAGTTAAGAGTGAAATTGAAGCGGAACATTAGTGTGTTTACCTCAACGATTGAAATGTCTATAAGTTAGAAGGGTGCCAATAAAGAGCAAGACTCAGTAGACTTGTGATTGGATGTTTGGGGATCTTTTACTTCAGTCTCTTAAATGTCACCCATTTACACGTGCAGTCAGTTTCTTTGACTCAGACTCTTGAGTTTTTCACAGCCGACGGTTGTAACTGTCATCCATTCACACTAACAACCCTCAGCCAGATGGGTGTGCTAACAACTCAAACAGATCTGCACTCAAAAAACACTATTTGTCCATATTTAATGTATTTAATGTAGGAAACAATACAACTTTTGAAATTATTACAAAAAAAAAAAAATGCTGATTTGTTTTCAGTTTCCGAAACCGATTGATGACTATTTTGGTGTGTATATGTACATGTGTGGATGTAATGCACTGATCGATCCACAAGGGGGAATAATTGCACTGAACGGGAACAAATCTAGATAGTAACCTTTGTGGCATCAGGTGTTGCATGCTGGGAACACATATGGTTTCTGACCAAACTGCAACTCCACGACACAGAGATTGAAGTTCATGTTTTTGGACTATGGACGGTTGGAAAAGACACTTGGTTTGTGTTCAACTGTGTGAGTAAAAAACAAAGAACATTTTTTTCTGCAATTCACGAAGTCTTGCGTCGTCTTCTTCAAGACAGTGCAGGTGTGCATGGCGAGCGCGTCAGTTACCTATTCTTTCGTCAAGGTGGCTGCAGCATTGGGCTTTAGCTTCGACACCGACCATCAAACAAAGTGTGTTCAACTCTTGATTCAATTAAAATACGAGTCGATCCGGCAGCACTGTGGTGCAGCAGTGAGCAACGTCGCAGAGATCAACTCCTGCTGTGGCCTTTTTTTTTTTAGCTTAAATAATGTTCAAATCTTTGCAAGGTCATCCAGTCTGAGGTCAAGGTCGTTTCTCAACGTTCCGTTTCGTTTCTGAATATAACTGTGAGGTGACACTTTACTTTATTTACATCAGTGACTTTCCACCACCCATGAGGCAGCTGTGTCAAACACGTGGCCCGAGAACCAAAACCGGCCAATCCGAGGGTCCAAAGGGTCAAAGGGCGACTTTACAACATGAACTTACTGCCGCTTGTAATAGACCTCAGTCACAATTACGTCATATCCTCCTACGTGCAAAGCACCATGGGACTGTCTGTGGTTCGGGCGCTGACGACGGCAGACTGGCTGCTCAGATCACAGCCACTTCTGGTTAAACGGGCAGTTTTGTAAATGCCTGCGATAAGAGACAAGAGTTATGAGGATCTACGGTGACGTCTACGTCGTTGTGGCTTCAGGGGAGTCGAAGGAGTCTCATGTCGCTCTCGTGAGACGGTATTTATACACAAACGCGTGACGGCGAAATTCCGTAACAAAATCTTGAATATCTGTCACACTGTTTTAACAAACCCAGAAGTTGTGAAAACTAGTGACATTTCCACAAGCAAAGTAGCTTGAAGCTGCAGGTTTGTCGTTTGTTGTACTGAATCCCCCCCAAAAAAGAAAAAAAGAAGCATACAGACGACATGGTTTTTAGACATTTCAGTAAGCGGTGCCTTAAAAAGGGTTTTAAAGTTTCTTTAAAGTTTTGTATTATGATAATTCATCAAATTTACATTTCTTCATAACTCTGTCACACACATGAAGTTGCTGTTATTTATAGTTTATTGTTGTTATTCCTCCCATGTGTACGTTCTGGGTTCAAAGTGTCACACTCACCACCAGCCGTGCGTCTTCCAGCTCTCTGCACTGCACATGCAGAACAAACGGCTCGAACTTTAAGAGCGCGTCGCCCTCGGACCGGGACAGGCCGGACGTCTAAAACACACACACAGAGGAGACTGAAGAAACGCGTTTGATCGTCAGCAGCAGCAGAAGGTCGACGGCGTCTCACCAGCTCGTCGGCCGTGCACTTCTGGTGTGAGACGAAGAGCCACGCACAGTTCTGTTTCTGCACATCAGTGCTGTCTGGCACCTGGAGGAGGAGACGAGAGAATCCACCAGACAAGAGGTCATCGACATATCCTCTTTCCACTGTTTTCCGAGGGACTAAAGTCTTCAAGCTGAGGCTTTGCACAGAATACTGCTGTACTGAAGCTACCAAACCAGGAGTCATTTACCTGCTGTAAATTCAATCTGTCCTCTGTCTGGCTGGTTGTTATTTAACAATATGAGATATTCTGTAGCCCCTCACAACAAGCTTTAAAGTTTAGGGATTGAAACAAATAAAATTATTTCCTTTTACTTATTTGGTACATTTTTTAATCAGAACTGTTCCTTTGGTGTTTTAAATTTCAGCTTTGATTTCTATAATTAATTATTTTGACTTTTTTTTATTTATATTTCACTTTTATTCAGTGTGCAGAAAAGGCAGGGACAAAAGTCTTCTTTTAATTCACCGTGTCTTCTCGTGTCCACTATAGTTACAGTACAGATGGATACCTTCTCACAGCGAGAAGGTCTGGGTTCAAATATCAACCGGGCCTTTCCACGTTCTCACTGTCTGTGTATGTGTGTGCGTGTGTCTGTGTGTGTGTGTGGCTTTCCTAAACCCCGAGCCTTCAAATTGCACCATAACTCCCTAAATTTGAGTAATGCCATTTCTGCCCCTCAAAAAAATCTACCTGGAATTTTGTGCATTTTTTGGCTATAATTTCTTGGAGCAGGTTTTTTGTTTATGAAATTATCTTTCATTTTCATTCAGTATTTATCAATAACAATAGCTTCACCTGTTGTCCTTTTGCTATTACGGTACATACATTTATTTATATATCTGTATTATTGTAACATTTTTTTTCCTGGAAGTATTATCTTATCCAGACCTCTCTCAAGATTGTAGACTTAAGCAGCATAGAAGGTGGATGGATGATTATAAGACAAATAATAATGTGTGTGATTATCATCACATGCATATAGATACACACTACACATGAGAAGGGTCTTAAATATAAAGCATCCAAACATTTGATTTTACGAAATCTTGGTTTTCTCTCCACATCAGGTGACAAGGCGCGTGGAGAGAGGTGTGAGGTGTGGGGATGAAGAGGCAAGGGAAATAAAGCTGTTATTCGAATATTACACACACACATTGTGTTACACACACAGGAGTGTGTTCTCCAGTGTGTTGCAGCAGGACCGTGTTCTGCTGGTGTGTTGCAGCAGGAGTGTGTTGTCCTCTCACCCCGTCGATGAGGATGATCCTGCCGGAGCAGGAGCTGGTGGTGAAGAACTGCTCGCAGCTGTTGAGCAGAGTCACGACGTGCTGGATATTTTCATCCACGCTGCCTTTCTTACTCGCATCCAGCTTCTGCACACACTGCTTCTTCCATAGGCTGAACTTCTTCTCCATGGCTGCCTCCTCTGCCTCCTCTGGGTTCCGCGACTCAGTAAACCCAGCGTTAGAGATCTGCCGGCTTCATTTCGAAGAGATTGGGTTTTAAAAGTTCGCTTCCCTGTTACTGTTTGTGTGTTTTCTTCTGGGTTTACGTCGGTGACAGCGTCAGAGAGAGGAGCAAGCGGCGCACACTGCGCCCTGCTGGAGCGGCGAGGAACTGCACCACCACTTCACAAACTTGCAAGACGAGGGTTCAAATAAATGTTTATATCATCAAAAATACTTAAAAAAAACATTAATATGTAGATAGAGAAACTTTGGCAACATTACAAACAATGATCTATGTTTTTAAATCGGTCATTCTATTCAAAATTTACTTTCTAATGGTTTTCCAACAATAATATGCATCCTCATACTTTTGAATGATGGCCCAGAACAGAAGATATTCTGTCATCTCTCTCCATAAAAGTGTTGAAAAGCTGTATAAAATGACCCATTTGAGATTCATTATATGTAAACTAAAACCTCAACCTAGATTGGTGTGAATGTGTGTGTGTGATTGTCTGTTTCTCTGTGTGTTTGCCCTGTGAGGGACTGCTGACTTGTCCAGTCAAAATCCTGTTGTTGCCCATAGTTAGCTCGGGACCTACAGTAGTGACCTTTCTACAGTGAGGATCCAATTTGTGATTTTCCAATCTCAAGTCTTAAAACTCAAGTATTTGGAACATGTTTTTTTTTTTTTAAGTTCTGATATTATGAAAATGCATTTTCCTATAGCCTGTGTATGAGGCCCCAGAAGTGAAGAAGGTATGTCATCTGCTTCACTTGCTTGTCCATTTTCTAGCGTATGTGTACATACGTACAGGCAAATTAGACATTTTCCTTTCATGACATCATGCGGGGAAATAAGCTCTCCCTCTGATAGTGGATACTCACTTTGACCCTCCCACAGGGAGATGAGCTCCACCCTGTAAAATTACACAGACACAGAAACAGCCTGTTCTCAGTAGATTCACTATAGGGGCTTTTAGAACGTATGAAATTCTGGACCAAGGCTGAGGAAATTCACTTTGGATTCAATGTTGTTGGACCTCTGACACTGATGAGAAATTGTTGATAAACTGTAAAATATGGAACCTTTAATGCTTGTAACTCCAATTGGACTCAAATAGGGAATTGTAAGGTGAGTGCAGACAGTACTCATAATAATTATAAATGAATAGAAATAAAGATTGTTGTCACTTGTATTGTAATACTGCTTGGTCA
>OMNM01049173.1:0-13665 GCA_900302745.1 Parablennius parvicornis
CGCGCCCCTGCAGTGCGATTACGCGCATGAGAAAAGTTAGAGGAAAGGTTTTAGAAGTAGTCGTTACAACTTCGAACAGAGAGAGACAGACAGAGAGAGAGAGAGAGAGAGAGACAGACAGACAGACAGACTAATTTGTAGTTCATCCAATGCAGTTGAAATTAAATATTTTGTTGGATTATACTGAGGAAAGATCTCAATAATCGTCCTCCTCTCATTCATGTTTGTGCGGCACATGATCGGTGCCTCCGCGCTGCATCTGGCCGAGGAGAGAAGAGAGAGGAGGGAGAGGAGGGAGAGGAGCCCGCTTCCGAGGACACAATGAGGCAGTGTGTCCACGTCCGGAGACAATGCCGCAAGATGCTGCGGAGAGACGCGATTCCCACAGGATCAGAGACGATCCGTTCGATTGCACAGTGAGACCAACTAAAAAGGTTTGTAACATCTGCTCCCTGAACATCTCTGCATCCTTTTTCTCCCCCTTTGACAGGAAACGAGGAAAATAAATAAGAGGCACCGGCGTACATTTATCAGCTTGTAAATATGCTGACCGGCCGTGCGCGTAAAAACGCAGCAAATGTAGGATGCGGGCTGTGAACAGTAAACTGACTCTTTCTATCACACGGTTCGAACACGGTGTTTTGCCCGGTGTTAGAGGTGAAAATCATCTAGCAAATATGGAGGCGGTGTAAGCCGAAGCCTGTACAATCAACATGCCTCATTATTGCAAATATAAGTTTGTGACAGGACTTACAAAAAAAAAAGAAGAAGATTTGCCCACCATCCTGCGCACCACAAGATTAACACCATGAAGAAATGCTAATTAGTCTCTTTATTGTGGTTCAGTGGATGGTGGAAATAGCCCTCATTTAAATTCCCCCTCCCCCCCAAACGCATGCTATAGTATTTAATGGGAAACCATACCCTTCTCTTGTGGTTTGTTTTTTTTCCAACGGTATTTGGGTCCTCGAGGCTAGAAAAGTGAATTTGGGTCTGAATCCAACAGCTGATAAGTCACCACTAGACTCCAGTCCTTTGACTTGGCTGCTCCCCAGGTCATACCATGGAAGGTAGCTAAGGTTGCCAGGTTACCTTTAGTTTGACTTGACATCATGTCTGCCATAGCTTGGTGACAGCTAATTTTGTAAAACAATCTACCCAAAGTAGTTGGGCTCCTTATGAAACTTGAGATGTATAAGAGAACTAAAGAAAGCGACATGGGTGTAGCGAAACGTTTTCCAAAACACATAACCAAATCCAGTTGACGGTTTAACTGGTTCAAATGCTTTCAGATGTCTCCTACCTGGATGAAAACATTCATATACATTTATTTATATCATATACTATATACACCCATATCTATCTTTAGCTTCATTTTAACCAAACTATGACCCTGAAACATGACCTCAACCAAAGAAATACAGATTTCTTCAATTTTGCCACTGAAGTGGCTTTAGCTTTTATGGGTTATCATGTTGAGGTCCCCACTGGTAACCCTACAAAATCACTTACCGATTTATCATTCAAACTCTAATAGCATCCATGCAAGTATTAATGGCTGTCCATATTTATCTTTAACAGAAAACTGTTCACACTAAATTGTCCCTGAATGCTTTGCTGTTCTTTAGCAAAGCATTCAGGGAGAATTTACCTTTCAACATCTCCACGAGACACTGCTTGAAGGCAGCCATTAATGTAATTTGTAGGGAGATGATAAACAGAGTGATGTGCGTTTCTGCTTGAGCAGATAGTCAGATTTGCCAAACGCTCCAGTGAGTCTTGAATATGTAAAAATGTTCAGCTCAAGTGCTTCAGCCTGACAGTTTGACAGCTGTGGCGTATTAAGCTCAGATAATTGGGTGATATTTACTCACAGAACACACAATAACTTAACATTTACTTAAAATCTGTATTGTTCGTTGTTGTTTTTTTTTAACTAAATTATACATTTCCTCTAAAGGGCTTCCCTTTCTAGACATGAAGAAATTGCACCTGTGTATTTAAATTTATTTTTTAGCCACATAAAAATGGAATACACACTGAAGGACTTTGCCATAACGAATGATTCGAAATTCGATTTTTCTTTCAAAACATTTCAATTGCTGTACTTACTTTTACAAATGATTATGCAGAATATAATTTGATACCATCAGGCTCAGGCTTGTTTTTTGTTTGTACAGTATGAAACAAATGGGTTTTCTTCGTCGATACATTAAATGAACTACATAACTGCCAGCTTGTTTAGACATGTGCCTTCAGGATGACTTGACAGTGTGAGAAAATATGAGTTCTTGATAACAAAATTTATAGGACGATGACAAAATGACTCAGGGTGATGCAGAAACAGGAATAGTTTCATGCGGAGCTGTAAACTAAGAGCTTAGTTTAATGCTAAAAGAAGATCAAAGTGTTAAGCTCTGAATCAAAATTTGCAGTGCCTGTTGACTCAAGGTTTTGGCAGGGAGAGAAGCCACATCTATTTGCCGTGCCCTGCTTTGGATAGCTGAGTTCCCATGATACACCACAGCCATAATATAAACAATGCTGTTTTTTTCACTGGTTCTACGAAATGACACAAACAAATTAATGAAAGCTGCTACTGTTGTACATATTGCAGAAAATTCCTGAGGTTTCTTATCAGCACTGCTGAATCTTCATGTTGTTCTGAAACCCAATAGAGAAGCTGAATTTAGGATTGTTTGTTAGAGTGAGAAAAAAGAACTACAGTTCTTCATATACCCTGCCATGTGTTTTGTATGTATGACTGTGACATAAAGTCAAGAAGAACATGCGAATAACTCCTAATTTGCAAATGTTTTCGATCAATGTACTGTCTGTACTAATTAAGCTCTTTTCTAATTGCAGAATGAAACCTTAACCAGCGCGTAAAAGGCAATGACAAGACTTCTGGACGTCCAATCACAAAGCCATTACTTAAGAATGAAGACCAGGTATGCCATCGTCTTCATCACTGTTGTGGCCTTGGTCATCATTGGATCAGAAATCAAAATACTGTCAAGGTAAGCAAATGAAAAACAGTCCGTAAACCACACTGATGCCCCCTTTCCACCCAGCTGGTTCCGGAGCAAGTTCAGAGCCAGAGTCTGATTATCACCAGTTCCTTGTATTTCCACCACATAAGCGCCGGGCTCTCATAACTGCTGATAAGTGAGCACCAAATCTTTGCCGAGCTAAGCACTGATACGTCAGGGGCTGGGAGCTGAACTATGACTAAGACTATGGATCATTTTTAGGTAAACGGCTTTGTGCATAGGTGAAAAAAATAATTAAAAAAAACAGTCTTTGAAATAAACATAAACATACTT
Source organism: Parablennius parvicornis (assembly GCA_900302745.1). Taxonomy (NCBI): domain Eukaryota; kingdom Metazoa; phylum Chordata; class Actinopteri; order Blenniiformes; family Blenniidae; genus Parablennius; species Parablennius parvicornis. Next base: position 3,327 of record OMNM01049173.1, read on the forward strand.
TTAAGGATGTGTTCACACATTTTACCAGTGGGTCACAATGTCTTCATACATGATACAGATTCTTTTAGGGTTGTCTATAATGGATGCAGTAACCTTTTATGATGAAAAAACACGATAGCTCTGCACACCAGTAGACATGCCTGATGACATATCAGAAGATGAGATACTTTTAATTGCTTCAGCACAATCAAATATTAAAGCAAATATATCATATCTCATCAGCTGTGGTTGGCTCGAGAGCCCTGAAATCCTGAATTGAAAAAAAAAAGAAAGTGGTATTGAAGATGAACAGATGAAGACAAAAAGAATTAACAACAACAAAAAAGAGGTGATTTGGAGTAGTTGTTAGTACAGTGCAGGTGCTATTCAAACTGAGTGTTCATAAAAAGACAGCTGCACAATGAAAAAATAGGAAGACAAAATATCCTGTAGCCAAAACCTGTGAAGTTCTTATTTTAACAGACATGATCAGGGTGACAATAAAATAGAGGAAACAGATGATGTTCTGTATTCAGAGTCTCAGAAAGTTACATTCTGGAGTTCATCCTACGTCTTGTCTTTAATAGAGTTTTCCACACTGGCACCTCACAGTGCTTTACAAAGAAATTAAAGAAATACCGAAAACACTTTACAAAGACATAAGAAATATATTAATGAAATAAATACATTTAAGCTTTAAAAGAAATTATTCAAAAATAGCATGAAGTATAAAAAAACAGCGTAAAAAGTAGAATAAATATGGTATGAGATTTATTAAAATCAATTTAATAAAGTAAGTAAAATGTATTGTTTATTTGAAAGCCTGTGCAAATAAGAATGTCTTAGGTCCTGATTTAAAAGAAATTTGTGTGTCAGCAGTCTTCAGGTGTTCAGGAAGTTTGTTCCACAGTCGAGAAGCGTAGGAACTAAAAGCTGTTTGACCTTGTTTGTTTCTGACCCTGGGAACACCGAGTAAACCTCTTCCCGAGGACCTCAGAGGTCTCGTTGTTTTATATTCTATAAGTAAATCTGAGATATATTTACGTCCGAGACCATTGAAAGCTCTATAAACCAGATGATGTAGGTGTTTGTACTGTGTCATTGTTTGAAATCATCTTTCTTTCTTTCATCAGGGTCTCTGATAGGTTCACCCAGAAACAGCCAACTAACACTTCCCTGGACTACAGCACCACAACCACGGGTCTTAAAAAGTTGCTTTCTAAATTAGTTACAAATGGGAATAACTTTAATTTCTCTCACGAGCAAGAGGAGGAAGAGCAAGAAGATTTAGACAGCAGCAGCAGTGGCCATAAACACATATTACTCATGGCTACCACAAGAACCGGCTCATCGTTTGTTGGAGAATTTTTCAACCAGCACGGAGAGAACATGTTCTACCTGTTCGAGCCTTTATGGCACGTCGAGCGATCTGTTTTATCCCCTGCAGAGGCACGCAACACGTCACTGTCGTCTGTCTATCGGGACATAGTCCAGAAACTCTTCCTGTGTGACTTCTCAGGCCTTGAGAAGTTCATCTCTCCCCCGCCTCAGGACCACGTCACCACAGCTCTGTTTCGCAGAGAATCCAGCATATCTCTGTGTGAAGATCCTGTCTGCACTCCTGTAATCAAACATGTTTTTGAGCGGTAGTGTATATCTTCTTGATGTTTGATGCAAGTTGTTGTGTCTCTGATTCAGAAAAAAAAAATAACACCTACATGTTTACAAAGAGGGATGAGTTGCTTTTACTAAGTTGTTGGGTTGTTTTGATTGTATCCCCATGCAGCATTGAAATGGAGATGGTCAATGTTCAGACACTCAACTGCCACAGAATACACAAAACACAGGATCAATAGGCAGTGTCCCACGTGTCCTCTTAACTCCAGAAAATGTCTTATTGAAATTGCGTTTTGACTGACACAAATCTAAATCTTCAGTGCCTTTCATCAGAGTCCAGAGCTTGGGAACACATCAATTTAGCACATGCTGTCTACTCAGAACATATACAAACTATTAATTATGTAACCTGACAAACACTGTTGATCAAAAGAATTGGGACTCCTGCACCTTACATGCGCAGGAGCTTTTCGGAGTTCCCATTTTAAATTCAGTGCCACTATTGTGGTGTTTTTCCTCACTTTGCTCCTGTAAATACTCACATTCTTTCACAAAAAGAAAGTGTTTGGAAGATTTACTGAGTCTTCAACCAGAAAAAAAATAAAGTGATGTCATAGTCAGATGTTTTATGAGTCAGCTTGTTCTGCAGCCCTCCTTCAAGGACATCCCAAAGGTGTTGAATGGAATGAATTACCCAAACTTCCTTTTAAAAAACAATTAGGCTTGGACATCTTGGTAAACTCAACTGTATGATTCACATTTTGACCAATCTTAAAAAAAGATCCCTATGCTCTTATTCATTCTTTGTCAAACTTCTAAAGCTGTCAAGCTGGTAACAAATAGTAACACATAGTCAGAAAAGTGACTGTTTCAATGAGACTGAATTAAATGATTAGTGTACATGACCCATACAGTCTATCAGAAATATTATATACCACTTTAAACCTGTGAAATATATTGATCATGACATCTTTTTTTCTTTTTTCTTTTTATTTGCAGGTATCACTGTAAGAACCGTCAATGTGGGCCACTGAACTTTACTCTTGCATCTGAATCCTGTGTTTCCAAACGACACCACGCCATTAAAAGTGTCAGGGTGATTCATCTGGACACACTGCAGCCTTTAATGGAGGACCCGAGGATGGATGTCAGAATTATCCAGCTAATTCGAGATCCACGGGCTGTTTTAGCGTCACGCATGGTGGCTTTCTCTTCACAATATCAGACATGGAAGGCCTGGGCGCAGGACGGCCAGGTGCCTGAAGATGATGAGGAGATGAAGAGGCTCAAGGGAAACTGTGACCACCTCAGGGTTTCTGCGGAGCTGGGACTCAGCCAACCGCCCTGGCTAAAGCATCGCTACATGTTGGTGCGTTATGAAGATATCGCCCGTTATCCTATGCAGAAGGCAGAGGAGATGTACAAATTCACAGGGATCCCGTTTAGCCCCCAAGCAAGAGAGTGGATACTGAAGAACACCTACACCACTCAAGAAGCCAGCGGGGTTTATTCTACCCAGAAGAACTCATCGGAGCAGTCAGAGAAATGGAGATTCAGCATTCCTTTTACATTAGCTCAAGTTGTGCAGCAACTGTGTGGACCCACCATGAAGTTGTTTGGGTACAAATTTGTGGAGGATGAAAACACATTGACCAATAGCTCTGTCAGCCTGCTTGAGGATAGAGTGTTTAATTGATCAAGAGATCAAAGTGCAGCTGTGAATCTGCAAAATACTGCGTGCAATAGGTGCGAACCAGGAGAAGCCATGATTGCACAGACCAAAACTGTTAAGCATCAATATCATGAAGACACAAACTGTATTTTTGATAGCAGCATTCATACATTTATATCCAGATACACCATTGATTTGCATCATTGTAAAAATGAAGAGCCACTTGATAAATTAGCCATGCAGATATATTTAATGAAGCGCCTGGTACTTAGCTTTATGTCATTCTCTGTATTTTATTAATAAGGAAAAAGGTTTAGATTTTAATCTTAATTGTATAAGAATATTAGGTAAAATATTATTGGTAGGTTGGAATTTCAGGGATAAACTCGAGACAAAGTGTCAGTTGTGCTTATAAAGAGACTTAAAGGGAAGGGTATTTTTTTCTGTTTAATGGGTTTCAGACACCAGTAACGCTGGACTAGGATAGGCAACGGCTATAGCTAGAGTAGATCAGTGTGAGTGCATTTACTGGTCTGGCTCAAGTATGGTGAAAATGGAATAGCATTTAGAAGAGTTTTTTATAAGCAGCCTCTAAACCTCAACACTGTGTACCAATATAGTTCACATTTAATCATACTGGCCATATGCTTTTCTGAGCACTTTTCTTAAAATGAAATTTATTTGGCACAAAGATGTAAAAGGTTCAGTCGAAATAGATCAAACATACACATTTTGAGAAAATAATAATTTATAGAAAAATAAGTTACCTCTGCTGTCTCAGCAGTCAGTTTATCAGCAGTCATAGTTTTAGTTTTTGACTCAATCTCTTAAAATGAAAGTTTTAAAATGACAATTTCTGAAAAAGGCAACAGATAACAATCACTTCAAAAGATAATGTATATGTAAATGTATATGGATCATGCCTTTAGGAGAGACCCAGATGGTGCTGCGTTCGCTGTCACTCTTCATGGCATATAAAGGTAACCACTGTGGCTCCAACTCAATGGCACCATTGTGTTCAGCTTGGCTGCGGCTTTCCTGAAACGGCGGCGCTGCTCTTGGAAAGGGATATGCATTAGAGACTCTTATAGTAGTGCGCTTATGCCACCTTCTCTTGGGCAACATTCATATGAAGGCCTATATACGGCACTGAACAGTATAGCCTCAATACTGAACTATTTTAGTCAAAGGGAAGACTGTGACATACCAGCCTTGAAACTTAAACAGTGGGGCAACCTCGCCGTGGCTTCAACCGTGTTAGATATTCAGAAACATGTTGGAGTGTAACAGGCTTGGTTAATTGGCAGGTTTTGATGGCATGACAAGAAAAGAAAAAAAAACATGTTCTAAGTTGTTCAAACAAACTCCATCTTTTACCAAAGAGAGTCATTTAAAATTCCTGTTCTCAGTCTGTTGTCGCTCATACCAGAATAACAGGCTAAGTCAGTAATGCATTCTATTTTAATGCAATGACCTCACGAGAAAGATTCAACCTTTAAAACTATACTAGAATTGATTTGACCATTTTCATATATAGCTAGAAAATCATGACTCAACTTAAGTCATATTTATTTCTATGAGATCACGAACCTGGCTACTGTGACTTTCTGTGGCCAGGTTGATGTCTTGAATTAAATAACAAATATATACACACACGCGCGTGTGTGCGCGCATGCTTAAGCAGATCGTTAATTACAAGCCTGCAGCATCTCCATTGAATTTATCAGAAACTATATGATTAGTTGTGATAATGATAATGTTGGTCACATTGATAAACAACTGATATAATTAATTGTTCCAACTGACGAATGCCAATCAGATTGTAGTCTAGTTTTATTGTATACTTCCGCAAACATAGACAAATTTACAAGAGTTAAAAGAGTTACAAGAATAAAAGTTAAAAAAGTACTATTTATGCAATTCAAAAGTCTTTGCCTTTATTTAATGCCCTGAGTGCTCCTGATGGTTGCATCACACCAGCCTCCCCCTTGAAGCTGCTATCCAAAGGACACCGCTTTACAGGAATAGAAAAAAAAGGGGAGACTTTAAGACTTTGATTAAGAAAGTGTAAAACTAATAGTTCTGGCATGCCTTTGGCAAAGATCACGACACAAACTGGAAAGCAAACATTTCTAGGAATTTCTATTGTGCCAATGCAGCTGCTGACAACGAGCATTAGATTCTAAATACAAAAATTTTATTTTACGTGTATGGGTATGTTTCATTAAATGGAAATGTAAAATAACGTTTACTCAGGATCATCATAAATGTATTTTATATTCAGTTTTGTCACTTATTCTGTTAGGCTGTCATCTAGGAAGAAAATGTTTTGAAATGTGAACATGTTTTATTATTTTTCTTTTAATAAAGATAAAATTGAGGTAATGTTTCTCAGACATGTTATTATGCCATTTCATGAAAAAGAAAAATCCGAGTATATATAATAATAAATGTAATGCAGATACATATTCCATAGGTACATGCAAACTACATTTCTTACAAATGGTATTATTTCAAGATAAGTCAAAATAAAATGCTGGTAGTCTCCAGCTCTGTTAATGGTCTGTCTTATAGGCAGAAAACCTGACAGGAGAAGAGTTACTGTTTCTTTTCTCCTCCTGATCTGCATTTCTTTTCAGGAAAACAGACATCAGGAAAAAGAAAGCAACAGCAAATAAACTATCAAATACAATCACGTATTAGATTGTTTTTATAACAAATATCCAGCTTTTCTTCTTAAAACTGCAAGCTTGAAAAATAGATTCTGGGAAGAGCATTGATAAAATGAGGACTAAAGTGGTATACTCAGTTGCATTCTCCCAGTTGAACTACGCATGTGGTTGCCAAGGATCCCCTAAAAGGCTGAGTGTGAATAACTGCAGGAGAAAAAAAAAAGAAGAGAGAAACAGGGAGCCCATTCATTCTGCATTCTTTCACATCACAGCTGAAAGAAAGCACTTTCCAGTCCACAGCTGTTCGACAAGCAGGTTTTCTCCCTCATCATTACCCTGTTTTCTCCACAGCGGCACAGCAGATGTTTTCACCCGGCAAATGAGAAAAGCCCTGATAAGCCATTTAAGAGCCAAGCCTGGCTCTGTCGGAAGTTTCCTCAGGCTTTCCCGTCGTGTTTCAGACCAGTAGTGGTGTTGTAGTGTAACAAGACTGATCCACCACGAGCAGTAAATACCACAGCTTGATGGAGTCAGAATTGGATAAAGTATCATGTTACAAAAATAACGGGATAGTGAATATAACAAACTGGGTTGTAATCACAAATCTATTAATGTTTACTTAATGTGGCTCACTAAAAAGCAATATTGTTATTTGCTGTTTGTGTTATTTTGGTGTACAAGTTATTAAAATAAATATCATTGTAATTATACTTTAGCATTAGGTAGCATATAAGTAAGAAGCAGCTAAATACTTGTTAAAAAAAAATTCACTATTAAATGTTTCTTTTTATTCAATTATCACTTAAGCTTGTTGCTTCTATGTGAACAGATGAATTGAAGACCGCAGGTGAGCAGAAATAGAATAACTGAGATAAACTACAAACAGGCACCCACCTCCTTTAAAGGAAAGCTGCTGTTTATGTGATGTTGCTGATGCATCACAGTTACAGTAGTTATGTGCTAATGTTGATGACAATTACAGTTGTAAGGTTTTTCAACACTTTTTCTTGTAATAAGTTACTCCCAACACAGTAAATAAGAACATTATCAATGTTCAATGAATGAGACATGTACCCTTCACAAAATAAAGAAATTGGGTTAGATTGTAATCAGAAGTAAACATCAGACCAAATAATTTAAAGTCTCTGATTGCAATTCATCTCGGGTGACTTTTACGGCTTCAAGGCAGAAAACAAACATAGCCTTGTGTTATATACCCATCTAATTTTTAACCAGAATTATGAGACATTTGTCCGTAATTTGTTATGTGGCATTTTTCTTCTGCAGGTTGTTCGTGCTGCTCGTGGTCGGACTGAACTGGGAAAGCGAGCTTTTAGTTTCTCTGCTCCATCTGTTTGGAACACCCTCCTCATAGAAATCAAAATGTACGAACTGAATTCTTTAAATCATTTCCGTACTTTATGAGACATCAAAGAGCAAAGTTTGGTTAATGAGTGTTTTTGCTTGTAATGGCAGTTCATTGATCCATCAATCTTCTTTTCTGCCTTTTTCAACCCAGAGTCGCGAGCTGGAGCCAACATGAGGTAACTTTATGTGCAGTCAATCAAAGGGAAAACAGAGAGACAGACAACCAAGTGCATTCATATTCATGCCCACAGGCCACATGCGACCCTTTAGCTGGCTTTCACTGCAGAATCCTGAATCAAGTGAAATTTGATGTAAGTATTGGTATTATTATACATAAAATGGTCACATCCTTCATATTTGTAGACCTTATTACATTACTCTATGTGACTGGCATCTTTTCCCTCACAAAAATAGGGTTTTACAGCTCAAAAAGAAGCTGATTAATGAAAAATATAGCTGTTGTTGAACGTGAAATGTAGGAAAATATAATCCGGATTTCCAGACAAAGGCTGGTAAAGAAAAAAATGACACAGAGCAACAGCAGCTCATAGAAATCATGGTTAAAAACAACAAACAAAACCAAGAGATAATTCTTATTGAACAAAACATAAGTCAACTTATGTCTCGGCCCTCAACAGTAACGCCAATTTATCATGTGGCCCTTTTAGAAAACGATTTGCACACCTCTGGGTTAGAGTCGCCAATGAGCCCATACACACCCAGAAAATTGAATTGATTACACTTACACAATCCACATGGCATTTGGAAAAGCACAGCTTATATGGAACCAATCAGAATGCATTAGAAAAGAGGATGTGGAGTGTAATGAGCATTAGTTAGGCAAAATCCAGTATTTATTGTTTACCCTGAAAAAGCACTGAAGCCTTTGCTTCATTGCTTTTGTCTTTTGAAGTAATTTGCAGCTAATTTGTGGATTGTGACTGGAGGGCAGGGTTTTGAAAGTTGTGCTTACTCTTGGATATAGTGTTAGAATTATTATCTGGTGAGTAAATTGTGCCTTCTTACTTCATTTAAACATGGATATTCCATGTGGTTTGCCTAAAGTTGGCTATATTAAGTTTTCAATACCGCTAAAGTATATCTTAACTTTGATTTGTTTTCTTGCATGTGTCAGCTGGGTTCTATAGATTAATTCTTGTCTAGTACCTGCTAATAACAACTTATTGCCGACCAACATATAGGATAATGGAGGTCACCTGGGGTGTAGCTGTACAGTTCTATTTCTTTCTTTTTTTTTTTAGGATATTGTGACTTGGGTCAGTTTGGATTCCCCAATTGTTTATCTTGGTTGTTTAGTTGCGATGTGTTGTTGTAGTCTCGCCACATTGTGGAAAAGTCACACAGTTAGAGTCCGGGTTGGGCTTCAGAACCTTCCTGTGTGGAGTCTGCATGTTATCCCTCAGAGCAAAGTGGTTTTTGACACCAATTTATTAATGCATTCCAAAACTCTGCACATAAAATTAAGAACTGACTCCAAAATTGACTGAGTGTGTGACAGTCTGTATGTTCAGGGTGTATCCACACTGAGCTGGGATTGGCTCTTGTGTCATTGAGTTGGTCAAAGTACTATTGAAGATAGATAGATGCTACACTTTGCACACACACTCAAAGTTTTGTTCAATGTTGCAAACTTGCTGTATGACACAACTCGCTGTGTCATTGGTTGATAAAATTTAACTGCGACTTTCCTGTAAATGGTCAGTCCACTGTTGTCACAACTTGCTTGCACAAGGCTGACATTGGCTAAGACTGTCATAGCATTAACTACTGTACCAAGAGATGGACACAGTGTGCTTTCATGAACCCCACAGAATCAAAGACTCCACTTGTGTTGGGCAGGGAGTAAGGCAGAGGCGAAAATTATGTAAATAGGAAATGCTGCCCTCCCCTTATCTACTTTTTCTTGCTCTTATCCACAGTCCTCTCTGGAAAAACTCCTCTCAACATCTCAGTTCTGTATCAATATTGACAGTCCATCTTAAATAGTTTTTGAAATAATGAACAAACCTGTTTTCTGGGTTAGTGTTTATCAAAATTCTTTCTTGCTCAATTTATTCAATGTCATGCAATGACTATGCTCCTCCAGTGCAGCTCTCCAGTCCTCATCAAAACACATGCAGATGCATGCAAACACACACTCCCTACCTTCCTCAATGGACACTCAATCCCCTCTAACTGGCTGCCCTTCGCTCTAAAGTAAATAAATCCTGTGGTTGGGGTGGAACACTGAGTGCCCTCATGTGGCTCCGGGGCTGCTCTGCCTGAAAGAGTGCCTGTGTTTGCTCCTGTAAGGTACCTTCACCCAGCTGCACCTCGTCTAAGCACAGATAGGCTCCTCAGTGAAGCTACCAAAAGAAATATGGTTCACATTTACAATATACAAAGTCCTACAATGTGAAAAGTGTTTCTATTGTAGTTTTCTTCAATAACAATTCTGTGAAAACTGCAGCATAACTCGGCAGTGCCATCCAAGAGATCCTGCAATGACTCGATTAGAGTCCTGCAGGGGGCAGTATAAACCAGAGGATCACCCAGAAAGTCTCATGTGAGTGTGAGTGTGAGGATGGGGCATTGTGTTACTGTATACAGTGTGTGTGTGTGTGTGTGTGTGTCTGAGCATATGTGCATTTGCATGTGCACAAAACCTCTCATATGTGCAGCAGTAATTGTCACACATGGCCTTCCTCGTTGTAGGAACTTTTGCTGCAAGACAAGAATGAAGTAAAAGATGACTTCAGCTTCTGCTCGTTCCTCTTGGATCCTTTGTCGAGTTCACTTCTTCCTTTACTGTGTCCCCAGAGGTCAATGGGACGGAAGTGGGAAACATGTCCACATTGAAGAGGGTGCAGACCAGCACTAATCCGCAAATAATGACAGGCAGGCGGAAGGACTTGAATCCAACACTTCCCTCACTTGCTAATCTCAGGTGGCATAGAACTATTTTCTATTTTTCTCATGATGATATGATCACATAGCACTTGTACTACTCATAGCAATAAGTGCAGTACAC
>OMNM01049175.1:0-14524 GCA_900302745.1 Parablennius parvicornis
CTGAGCGTCTTGTTTGTTATTGTGTCATACACATTGTTCTTTGAATTCATCCAAGCCCAAGCAGAGCTGGGCTTGGATGAATACAAAGAACAGAATTTCAGTCATGGAATTCAAGGAATTATTATTTTCATTATATTATTATTCTTTTACTTTATCTTTCTACTAATGCAGAAACTGATGTATTTCTGACGGCCTATTTGTGTTCAAACCTTCCTGAAAATTTTGTACACAAGTCAGAACAAGTGAATTATTTTCTGGTTTAAGGTCATGTGAATGTGTCTGGCAAAATGGCTCCATAGTGCCCCTTACATGGTTTTCACATTTGCAGCATCTACTGCACGTAACATGTTTGACACATTTAATATATGTCCAAGAAATGTGGTAGACATATGCAGCACATCAAGCGAACACCCATACCCATTCATCAAAAACTAAAAGAAATATAGTTGGCAAAATTTAAATCATTTCATGCATTTTTAACATGAAAGTGTTTCTAGTTTGTACATTCTGACTCTCAACATTTCACTCAAGTTTAAGGCAAAACTAACAGAAAGAACTGGAACTTGCTATCTTAGAGGTCAGTGATGCATCAGTTGAAGCTACAAATTGCTAGTAAAGTAGCATTGCAGTATTATCAAAGCTTAGCGAGAGTGTATGACATTGCGCGTACTAAAGACTTTGATTCGTCTTCATAATAGATGTTCTTAAAAGTGTAATATATGTTAACATTTTCCAGGTGTACACACATGTTAAAATTAAAGAAAATTTTGAGAGTTGTGGGAATTTTATGATGATTTTGTTGTATTTGTTCTGGTACGGCTCAACTAAAATCAAATTTGGTGAGTTTGACAGGAGTTTTTGCGAACTCCATGCATCATCTTTGCTCGATGATCGAATCTATCCTTCATTTAAGTAGCTCTGATGCAAGAAAGAAAAGTGAAATAATCCGAAGCCCTCTAGTTAATAGATGAGACACCTACAGAAGGAGAAGTCCAGAGTATTGACACGTATTGTTGCTTCTCTATCTGTCAGTGGGACAGATGGGTAGAAAAGAGTAAGCTCTATTGAAATCCTCCTCTCCAAGGGCTGTGGTGTAATTACCGATAGGGATGTAATTAGCCGAACATGGCTGGATAGCTCAGGTTTTGTGTGAGGGAAAGAGACTTGAGAGCCAGTGTGTGTGTGCGCAGAGTGAGGTCTCCATTTAATTAGCGAGACGGCCTTTGAGCAGGATTGTTAAGAGAGGTCACATTAAAGCAGGAATGGGTGAAGAAGGAGAGGAGAAGGTTGACGGGGATTAGGTAGAAAACATGAGAAGAGTAGGGGTAAAAGAAGGAAAAAATATCAAAAAAAAAAAAGAAGAAACACCTTAAGATGAGGACAAGAAAGGAAGCAAAAAGGAAGAATACCAATGTAGTACAGAAGGAAGGGTAAGAGATGATTGAGGGTGATAAATCATGTGGAGAAGTGCACTTGTTCAAGGCCATGTGCACAAGGACTACTATAGTATTCACAGTTCATTTCAGGATAAAGCTTGAAAGAAGCACACCGTAACGTTTATAAAGCACACAATCAGTAAATGTGTCTCCCCCTAGAGAATTTATAATGGATTTGGCTCCTGGCTCAGAGGGTTAAATGTATAGCCGCTGCACTGACTCATCCCACGGGGCAGTTTTAATGTATGGCCGGGATCCACTCTGTGCTGGCCGCTGAATCACGTCTTTTCACTAACCCACAGGTTGCCTTTTTCTTTTCTTTTTGGGCTCCACACTGTGGCTCTGCTGTCTTTAATCCTGCACCATAAAAAAGTAACACCACTCAACCCTTATATAGTTTCCCCATTTTTTGCACCTTTTGTACTAAATTCTCTTTGTTTTGTCCAAATGCTTTTGTATCAAATTTGCTTAAGCTTTTTCAATGTATAAACAAATAAATAAATGTGATTTGCACTTATTTTTGATCATATTTGTTATAAAAAGACCTCATTTAAGCTGAATTATTCCAATCCATTTATTGAGAAGAGCTCATTCTAAATGATTTTCATTACTGTTGTGAGGAAGACAATGAAGCTGTTTCGTCTGAACTGGTTCTGTTGTAAAAGGGTCCAAAACAATTTAATCCAGTCTGAACCAGCCCAGGGTGGTTAAATCTGATCTGAAATAATTTCATCCGTTTAAACTGGTCTAACTTGGCACAATTTAATCTGGTCTGAATCAGTCTGAACTACTTTAATTGGGTTTGAACTGGTCTGAACCAGTTTAGTCTGGTCTGCACTGATCTAAAGTGGAATTAAAATGTAGGAGCGGTGGCAGATCTAATCTACCATTTGGCCTGGTCTACTGATGAAGTAGCTTTTTTTTTAATTCAATAATTTATTTTACTATGAAAGGGAGATACATTTGATCTTATTACCTTTTGAGATTAAAATAATTTGAAAAAAGTCACAAGTTGTCATTGATGTCACTTATGTGGACCAAACGTCAGCCGCCTTTGGGAGGCCTCCTTCGAGCCACTACACAGCGACAAGGAACAACATTAAACGAAGCAGTGCTGTGCATGATAATTATGAAATTATTGCCTGAACTCAATATTGTTACAATGCACTTCTGCAAAACACTTTTTTTTTTTTTTTTTTTGGTCAAGATCCTTTTCTCAAAAGAAAAAGCTTAAATGAGTCAGAAGATGAATAAAGAATATCAGATGAATAAAATCAATTTCTGTGTTATGAACTGATTTATCTTGGGAATATCATCGGCTCTCAGCGAGGATTCCAGCGAGGATTTCAAATTAGAAAAGAAAGCACTGGGTAATTTTACAATACTACATTCACAATCCATTATACCTGATCCTGATAGAAAACTGGATGGAAGAGGACCCGCACATGTACCTGACACTTGTCGCCTCAAGGCTCAGATAGAAAAAAGACATTAAAAAGTCATAATGTAATTTATAACACAAGCTCATCAAAGCTGTCATGCTGTCACTGCAATATTCAAGATTATAGCCAAACGGTGTGTAAACAAACCAAAACATTAAAAAAGCAGTTCTTCGTTTTAGAATCAGCTGTTTATCTCATGACTGCCAAACTATAAGTTCATGACCTTTAAAGAGTACGCTCATGGCAATTCGATAAAATATTTATTGCGAAGCTGCCCTGAGATCGATGTCTGGTAAATGGCTGTGCAACTCTTCAGCTTTGCACAGAAAGTTGCCAAGCGTTTGAAAGACATCTTAATGGAGACTCCAATGTCGCAATTTAATCATCTCTCAGAGTGGAAGCTTGAGTTCTATATATATTTACTAAAATTGTAGTTAATGTTTCATTTTAAAACGGCTGACATTTAAATGTATTAAACAGAGTAATCCTTTTATCTATTTGACTGTTTACGCCATTTAGCATTTTAGCCAGAGGACGCTTTCACCATGGCTTCTTCTGGTTAAGATGTGATGCATAGCCTATTCTCGTTGATGAACTACTGAACAACTCTTTCGTTTGAGTGTCATATTAAAAAGGAGATTAAATGTTTATGTACATACAATTTTGTGAATGCAATCACTGAAGAGGGAGTAAAGAGCTGCAAGTCGCCGAACGGTGGCGTTGATATTATTGGGACTGCATGAACCAGATTCCAGATTCATGGTGGAAAAAAACACAACAAAAAAATGAATTCAAAATGAGTAAAAGTAATCAAAACTTCACTTTTACAGCTTATCTTCATTGCTTTGGCAGTCTGAAAGTGCTTTACAGAATTTAGAAGTAAAGCAAAATTGAAAGCAAATAATCATGCCGACCTTATTTATCGCATCATTCTGTAATTCAATTGTCCCATTTGTACTGCTTTGAAAAATTCTATGCCCTCCAATGAAATTTAAAGTAAAATTCCTACACACACACAGTTTTGTTAAAGCTACAGGAGCCACTGCAGAGATGCTACAGAGCCATGTATGGCTCCTAAAACTACAGGGTTGTGAACTTCTGGAATCCGACAAATTATTTACAAAGTTTGTGATTGAAAAGATAAAGAAGAGGAAGATGCTGTTATTGATGCACCAATACCAGTACTTCAGTGATTAGAGCATAATCTTAGCTGTTTAAGAAAGAAGTTGAAACTTAAGATGCGAGGCTACTCGACATTTATGAGTTTGAAAACCTGTCTTCCACATTCGCTGAGATAGTTCTCACCTACATTTCCACTCCACCTCATCTGTCCTCCTGCTGCAGTCACCTGAAATAGAAAAAGCTACAACATTCTTCAATAATTCAGCTCAGCGAAAGCTTGCTTTATTTTCAGAGGAGCTGTTTTTTTTTTCAAAGGGACTCTCTGTGTTATCAGTTTAACCAAAAGACTGCCTGACAAGCACGGGTCAAGTACGAAGAGATATCTCTGTGATCGAATACAGCTTCAATTATATCATAAAATTACGATCATAATTGTGCTTTTTTTTATGTGGAGCAAACTACTGTATATTTTACAAATTTAAGAGATTTGTTTTCTTTATTTCAAAAGTTCAACATGTTTGATAAATTGGTTCTAAAAGATACAGACTTGTCCTGTAGCAACTAACACAACTATATTGGAAAATCATCCCAAATCTCCCCAGAATTTGAGACACTATTGTTTGAAATGCACCTGAATGTGTGTGAAGAGGTGAAGGCTGCGACTGGCTCTGACAGCTTGCGGTCCCGGATGCTGTGGCAGACAGTGGGACGGTGTGTTTTTTGACTGTCCTAGAAGTTAAGTGTGTCCTTCAGGTGTGTTGCAACCTTGAGCTCCAGCTGGCTCTCTAGGGAACGGGCGTGAGGTGTGTGTGTGTGTGTGTGTGTGTGTGTGAAGGGGGGGATGGGGGAGACCTCCCTCTCCCCAGGCCCAACTCACCAGAGGGTCGAGAATCACGATCTGACTCGGTTTACAGTCTGAACCCGATGAGCTGAAGTGTTACCGCAGGATGGCAGCTTTTCAAAAACAGTAACTCCTCCTGAAGCTTCCATGACTGAAATGTGATGCATGACAATTTCTCCCCTGTGGGGGCACTTTCCTCCCAACCGTGCACTGCCAGCCGTGCAGACCTGTGCCACAGATGAGCCTTAAGAGACAGATGTATAGAACATGTAGCACCATAATACTATCAAGATGATTGTGGGCTGAGACTGCACGTAAAAGCAGAGCAGCAATAATCTCAGAAAAGAAAAGGATATTGCCTGAAGAAGAAGAAACAGTCACGCTAAAGTATGGAGTACTGCAATAATCCTTTATTTCAGTAATCAAGCATTCTGTGAACAATTCTGATTCAGTAATTGGATGCTGTTTCTCTTTACTACTTAAGCATCTTTATATAAACAATATCTTAATGAATTCTGGCTTTTTAAATGATTTTAATTTTCTGATTTCTGTTCATCTGAGCAGATTTTTCAAGTCATTAAGGATGGAAAAGTTCAGTAATAAAAATTGAACACAATAGTATCCTTCCCATTGATTTCTTGAATAACCTCAGCCCTGCTCAATACTAATAAACTTTCAATCATTATAAGGATTGCATTATTTGATGTACATATGGATGGTCAAACTGCAACGTCTATATATGTATCTATGTTATCTTCAATATAGCAAATGTTGGATATCCAAAGAATTTGAAAACCATTTGAAAACCAAAGAATAGCAAAAATTCACTGTTTTCAAGTGAAAAAGGCAATACTTTTTGAAAAGAGTTCAACCTCGACTTTTCGAGGTTGAAAATATGCAGAATAGTTCTTCTGCATATGCACCAATCGATAGACAACAACAACGTCTGGTCCAGAGTGTCATGACTTCCAGTCCATATTCTCCTTTGACTTGGAGATTTGTATGAAGAGATGACAAAGTTGGATTGCAATTACAGGTGACTCACAACTATAAAACTACAGTGTTCTCACCATTTTTAATGTTTATAGTGTTTTGTTCTTTGCGAGCATGTATGGCCCAACATGCAAACGTTTTCCGCATTTCTACCATTTCTGTGTAAACAGACTTCAATGTGCCATACAAAAGAGAAAATCTTTCTGAAACCAAACTGCATTTTCACTTGAGATGTTGTCATGTGAACCAGGCCTCAGTCTCTGTATCGCTGCAAAAACAGTGGAAGTCAGTGGAGTGTGTCACACAAACAAGGTCCGGATTTGTACCTCAGCTCTTGTTTTTGCATTCCTGCAAGACAAACCTATTTCTTATATTTTGTATAAATAAATCAGACATCAATCTAATGCTTCTCTATGTTGTTCTCTCTGTATTGCATACCTGACCAAGCAGTGGTTGAGATCAATGTTTTACACAGCACCTCTGCTGATGGATGACCCGAACGTAAACTTTTAATTGGGATTTTAAAAGGAATTTCCTCCAGATGCAGTGAAGCTTGGATGATATTGAAAAAAGCTGCAGATTGGCAATCAATGGCAGAAAACGATTTCACTGGAAAACAGCGTCTGCATTGCCCTCCTGAAGAATGAGGAAAGAAAATGTGCACCTTAAGAAAAATGCCCCACGCAAGCAGGCATCATTTGACCAGAGGGTCACTTTAGGAGTCATAGATCACTTTCTCAGCGTTTGCAAGATCGTGGGGGGAGGAGCTGGAAGTCGATATGGAGGTGGGGGGGTGTCATGGTAAGGAAGTTAAAGGGGTGGGTGGAGTCAGAAGAGGAGAAAGAGCACAGGGCTGAGTCCCAGGGGCGAGGAGCAAGACGGCTGGAATCCTAATAATCACATCAAATCTGCTGCATCCCACAGCTTGATTAGCATTGATTGCTTTTCTAATGCGGCACAACTGAGAGCAGGTTAGAATTCAGATTTGTACCGTTTGCTCTGCAGACGCCTTCAGTGCGTCAGACAGAATAAATTCTGTGTTCATGCTGCAATCACACATCAGATATCCCACAATGTGTGAACATCAGGGAACAAAATTAATGTGTAATTTGTATTTCTGAGTGTCATATTTGCAATTATTTCTAGAGTAGAGTGAAAACATCTACCTTTGCATTGAGTTGCAAATAAAAGTTAGTGACCAAATCTCTATTCAGACTTACATGACAGGCAGGTGTGGATACCCTCTGCAATATTTCCACAATGCTCTCTCATCAGGTCTGTTTGTGTGGCTTCATTCCAGCTTATTGAGCGAGATGTAATGTAATTCGAGGAGAATCTGCATCGATCGTCATTCTGAGAGTGCAGAGGAGAAACTCCTTCCCTCAACACTGCCCTAGAGGAGAGGACAGGGTCACACACCTGCAGTGACACTGGGTTGCCTGTGTTGCAGTTGAGTTTACCTACATGCACGACTGTGTGTACGAAGACCTGAGAAGTATCGAGATGCTGCTCCAGGCACTAGTTTGCTCCCAGTGGATTATTATGCTGATGCTGATGAGGCAATGCATAGCCAGCAGATGGCTTTCAGGCTGCAGGTGAAATGATTAAAATGATAAATCGAAGCTCTCGAGTTGATCAAGTTTGGCATTTTATTTACAGCGAGTAAGCATGATGATTATAAGTAAAGAACACACAGCTAATCAATCTTAAAAGAAAATGTACATTTGCTCATGAGGAAACTTAATCACAAAGTGCTCAATAGTGTCGGGTCATCTTCTTGAAATCATCCTCTTGAGACACTCATGATAGTCGTAGCAGCCCTTTCTTACATCTGCATGTACATGTAAGGTCTCTCAAGCAAATGCTGCCCGCTCTAGCAACTCCTCAGTTGTAATTCAGATTTCAGGCATTTTCCTAAAAGTAAAAGAGAGTTTAGTTATTTAAAAAGGGGACAATACATAGTATTACATATACACGCAAATATGCAAGATTTTTAGGTCTACAAAATGGCATGAACTTCTTTTTTATTATCCAATTCCTCATCGACTGGATTTCCTCTTTTACAGCTCTGACGTGCGAAACCCTTGAAACTGGCCTGTGTTCAGCACTGCTGGATTTAACTGTGAAGTGTCAGAATCAATCTATTGTGCAGTGAGGTTCGGCTGAACGGTGCTGTGGGGCAAGTGTCAGAGCTCCAGATGTCTGTAGGACAAGTTATGTCTTGTTTTAAATTATCTCATATGTTGTCATGCGCATCGTTGTCCGACTCCGATAAGGCAGAGTCTGAAATTTAATGTGGAGATAGCAGAATGTACTGTGAATCACTCACATGGTGACGGACATGACATTTTGTTTTTTGTTTTTGCAGATTGTTAAAGGCAACGATTAAAGCCCCATTTACATAACAAAGGTGCGGATTCTGTGTCCTAGCCACTGAAAACGTAACTTTTTGGGTGGCTGTGGCTCAATTGGTAGAGTGGTTATATCTTGCTGGGCAGTTTGCAGGTTTGATTCCCATCTCTGCTTGTCCACATGTCGGAATGTCGTTGAGCAAGACTTGACCCTCAAGAGCTTCCTGAAGCACTATGATGTGGCCCCTGGAGTAGCATGATTCCTAGTTGATATTGTCGTGGGACTTGGTAGTTTTATGGCGGGTACGCAGTCATTTATATGGTCACACGGTGAAATTTGATTGCTGTTACAATTTGCAGGCATCGCTCATGCAGCCCAGTCTTATGTACTTGTGGGCAAGGTAGCTGATGCATGAATTCATCTGATTGTTGTTGGGTAATAAATTTGCTAGCATCGGGGCGCTTTCACAAGTATGAGTATTCCATGCAGGCCCAATATTGGTATCAGTGCATCCCTACATGCAACAATTAAACTGGCGTCAGATTTTTTCATCACATCTTTTCCTCAAATTTTATTCATGTCAAAAAGACACAACACATAGAGAGGATAACATTTGAAAAAAGATCACATTTATGTATTTTTCTTTAAATTTTGCGTTGTATTTATTACATAGCACAATATTAAAGCAAAAATTGAACAAACAGAGAAGCAGAAGAGGACTAAAGGAGTGCAAGATGAGAAGAAAAGATCAGAGGCTTGTTTATGAATTGAACAGTAACTACATTGCGTCATTCCAAAACTGGAGACTATTAATTAGAACCAATTCATACATTTTCAATGATAGTGATTGCCGTGAGGAAGTCTGGCTGCCATTGCCCTATTTTGAGTGATGATGCAGGTGACGCTCCATTTTATTATGATGCAAATTATCTTCTGAATATTTAACACGGCCTCCGCTGGTTTGTCAAAACCTGTACGGAAGTTCAGTGGACCACATTCACGGCCAGAAGCACGGCTGAGGTTACTGCCAGACATTCCTCCAATGCAGAGATGATGATGATGAGGAAGAATTTGTTTTATGTAACTGAAGTGTGGCTGAAGGAACAGTGGTGCAAAAATGAAAGCAGTAGTTAGACGGCTCGACATACTGATTTATATCTGTGGTTAGCAATTTTGTTAGGTTTCTGTTGTAACCTTTTGTGTGGAGTGAGCACGTTATCCCTGTGTGTGTGTGTGTGTGTGTGTGTGTGTGTGTGTGTGTGTGTTGCTCTTCAACAAAAACATAATTTTCAAGTAATGGCTGACTTTAAGCTTTGAAGTAATTAGATATTCCATGTGACCTATAGGGGCACTGTTGTGCAGCACAGCTCCTGCTCAACCATAAAAAATAATAAAGAAGACAACAGAACTTGGAAGACAACAGAAATAACGATCTCTTCAAAGAAAGACTGTGCGATTGTATGCGTGAATACAACATTAGTTCAGCTGGACATCAGGACAAAGAAGTTTCAGATGACTTCTGGGAATTGTATATAAATGTCTCCACTATCCAAGTTGAAAACATAAGACAACTAATTATCCACACAGATCAAATTGTAATCACTAATAGAGGCACAAATACATATTTTTATTTTTTTTAATCTGAGTTAGAAATGTTTTGATAAGAAATGTTGTATAACAAGAAATCAACAATGTACACTGCCCTCTACTGAATGTTTTGATTAACAACCAAGGTTGGCATGACAACAATTGAAATTCACGTCCATAGGGGGAAGTCTTTCAAAATCCTCTAGAAAATGCTGAAGGTGTTCTCTGGGCAAATGGTGGTGAGCACTGTCCCCTATGGTGCTGCAGGAGGCCAGCAGGCCCAACAGACTCATGTCCTGTTTACATGGGAAAATTTAAAAATGCTTTCCACAGTGAAATGTTTTCAACAAACACTCCTCTCTTCGCCTATGTATAGACAGAGAAAACAAAACATTTCTGAAAACTCAAGTACTTGTACATGTACTTGTACATGTGTACTACAGTGATAGTAAATAGTTCTGCATTTTTTGATAGGTTGACAATAAATGTAAATGTTTCTTCAAGTATGCATTTACTACACAATCATCTGCATAAGGGAAGATGAAACAGATAGTAGATGTTGGTTTATGGTGACAGTTTTACAAAAACACAACAGCTATTGCCCTGACGTGCAAACCGTATTGTTTTCAGCAATGCTGTGATACGAAGGCACAAAAAAAAAATGCCGATTTCATTTGACCGTTGTTATGTAAACAGGGCCTCATTAGAAAGGCCAGCGATCTGGTGGGGATGAGACGGACTGACGTCCATCGCGAACGATGTGTCTCACCCTCTCCACAATGTCCTGGGCCACAGCAGGCGCACCTTCTGCAACAGACTCTTCCGTACAGGGATGCACTACAGATAATGACAGGTGATTCTTTCTTCCTGTGGCCATCCAACTCTTCCTACATCTCCTCCTGATAAATAACATTTCTCTTTTTCTATCCTGTGAGGAATTTCCCCCCACTATTAGCTAAAGTGTTACCATCCCTGTATATTTTGGTTATTGTGAATCTAACAGATGGATGGATGGATGGATGGATGGATGGATGGATGGATGGATGGATGGATGGATGGATGGAATCATTTCTTTGGTAAGACTTCATTCAGGTATGTCATTGTCTTTCCATAATTTCAAGAAAGACACATTTGTTACTTCACCTTTGAATTCCCTTTAAGGACTTTGAAATACCCTGATTAGTGTGCACCAAGTCTGGAACATTGGAATGAACATGTTTCCATTATCTTATTGATCTGTAACCATACCCTGTCTGCTCCTGGGTATTAATTTGAAACAAACACCTTGATTAAATATCTTTGGCAAACTAACAACCCAATGTCAAGTAACACTTACACCTGGGATTATGGCTGGCTCTCGAAATAGAAATAATAGAGCAATGGTGTCAAACTAATTTTAGTTCAGGGGTCACAAAGAGCCCGATTTAATCTCAGTTGTACAGAGCCAGGAGGACAATGGCACAATAACTTAGAAATACAGGCCACCATAAAGTTATCCTTTTATTGCAAAATATACAAAAAAACAACCAAGTCATAAAAATATTCATATTTTCCATATTTCAGATCTATTAAGAACAAACTAAAATTACATATGAAATCTTACCTGCCAAATGTAATCTTTCTTGTTCAAAAACCTGTCTCTTCTCAGGGAAATAGATTTCTGCAGTCATCAACCTGCCCTTCATGGCTTTGGTGTTATTTTGTGAGCAATAACATAGCTAGAGAAGTATCAGTGATCTCTCTTGGATGTTTGAACCTCTATTTTTTAATGAGACAGTGCTCATCTCAGAACAGTCATTATTGAACAATTGCAATTAATATTTTATTTCTTATTTTTATACTTTTCAATTTCACCTACCAGCCACATTGAAACCTCTTGTGGGCTGTTGTTAGGCCATGGACCGCATGTTTGTCGCTCCTGCGAAGGATTTCATGTGAGCCAGCATTACATTAGTGGCTGCTTGTTGATAAATTAATTATGTCACTAAATCACTAAATTGAATCAATGACTCATGCTGTGGGCTTTTCCCTGCTATACTGCTTAATGAAATAATTGTGGACATTCCTTCATAGGCTTTGCAGATTGTGAAAAGATTTACTCTGGATCTGTTGCTCTTGGGTTGTGTCTGTACAATACACAAACAATTTAAAATACATCCTATATATGTACATCTATATCATTACATCTGTTTTCCAAATTAATTTCATCAAATGTTAATCTATAAGAAAAAGTGCAATTAAAGTTTTTGATTGAATGCAGATGAGTACAACAACAACAACAAAATGTTTTTCTTGGGAACTCGGGTGAAATACATTTATGCAAATTGTAAAAACTGAAATAACACTCCTTGGTGCAGATTTTCGAGATTACTTCACCCAGATGCCAAATTATATTAAACACAAAAGTGTTTTTACCTGCCAGTTCACCAGGATATCACAGAGACCAATGTCAAAACATTGTTTTCAGATTCAAGACTCATTTCAGAGGAATAGATTACATTTCATCGCACAAGGACAGAGAGATAATGATTCATTTTTATTCATTCATTCTTTTTAGTATCGTCTCTAAGAGAAAATGATTAAACAGTGCACACACACACACACACACACTCACACGGGAAAGGGGAAATGAACCGTTGCTCTGTGTTTATGGCCTTAATGTGGAAAGTTTTCCCTATCTGAATGCAACGTGTGTGGCACTGCAATGTAACTTGTATGAAATCAATCAATTTATGGAAAAAGCAAATTGAATATCACATGCATGATCATGCTTGTGCATCTAGCCTTAAACATCCACCAGCAGTCTGCATCATCTCATAGCGCTGGAGGACAGCCTCACCGGAGAGATATTTAAATGGATAACAGCAAGGATAGTCATAAAGAAGAAAGTTTCAGCTTTAAAGAGTTTCTGAAATGAAAGCTTAACTGTCTGCTAGTAGCACTGCTAACCTAACAAACCTGTGAAGTCACATAAAATGTCTTTGTCATTTGACATTACAGCATAGTATTTCAGTGGTTCACCTAACTAGCCATGTGGCTCCCTGTTTCTCCACCACTCCCTCAGGTTGGGCTTTGCTACTGGTGGGCCCATGTAGGCCTCCAACTTACCTTGTTCTGGTCAACTTGAGGGTGGCTGTGGTTCTGCAGTCTCTGTATTTGACTGTTGTGGTTGAAGAAGGAGCTGAGCTGTAAAACAAAGTTTATATGGAGTCTACATCCCATCCCTCATCTAGGGGCATGAACTTTAGGTCAGGAACGAAACAATGACAGGGTGGTTCGTGTCACTCTTTGATAATAGAGTGAATATTTCAGTCATCCAAGAAAGACCACAAGTCAAGTTGCTACTTGTCCACATTGAGAGAAGGCAGTTTGGGCATCTGATTTGAGTCCCCCTACTCACCTCCCATTAGAGGTCTAACCAGCACGCTGAACTGGGAGGAAGTCTAGAAGTCCTTCCAGGACACACTAGAGATGTTATAATAAAGAAAACACAACATGTAAAGAAGGCTAATTGAAAAAGATATTAGTTTCTGAGCATTGTGATTCTCCAGGGAATCTTAAAATCAGTCAGCCATAACAATACAACCCCAATATTGTGAAGGTCCGTGGTTTGGAAGCTAAAATAGTCCTGGTCCATTGAGACATTGACTTTAGTAACATCCCAAAGCGTACTGTACTTTGTGACACAGAGAGTGTTGAAGTAGATCTTCTAAGTTCTTACAAGTGAGTTGTGAGACGGGGTCACCATGCCACTATATGCATCAATGAGCCATGACTGCCCATGAGAAGGCAATGTGGTCTGTTTGAGTTTGTTTTGGGCAGGTAAGATTAGAGCAGGCAGTTTTGTATTTTAGTTTTTTTTTTCTGGGTGGCCATCCACCCTCGTTGATTAGTTGGGAGGTTTTATTCGGTGGGTGACAGATCGAAAAAGACAAAAAAAAAAAAAAAAAAGGAAAAAGGAAAGCTCGCATTTGTCACATCAACATGATGAGACTTTAACACTCTCATGGCAGTGAACTCAGTCCGGTAGTACCAACCCCTTCTGCTCTTAACATGATCAACATCAACACGATGAGTCCGGAAGTACCAACATCAACAGTCCGGTAGTACCAACCCCTTCTGCTCTCAACATGATCAACATCAACATGATGAGACTTTAACACTCTCATGGCAGTGAACTCAGTCTGGTAGTACCAACCCCCTCTGCTCTCATGATAGCAGAGTCCAATGAGGGTGATGGATCTTTAAGTGCGTGTTTGCCAAACTCCTAAATGCTTGCTGAGTTGCCAAAGCATCTTACTCATCGGGACCCTGAACAGCAGCGTGACATTACCGGCTTAGTGACGGAGTTCCCATGTCTTTCTGGCAACATCCCCACTCTCACCACCGTAATCGAACATCATATTGATGTGCAAAACACAAAACCCATTAAACAGCACCTGTACCGCGTTAACCAGATAACACGTGAGTTAATGAACAAGGAAACTCGGTATCCGTTGAAACAAGGTTTGGCCATATCCAGCTCCAGTTCGTGGAGCTCTCCATGTCTGCTGAAGGGAAAGCCCAACGGCTCGTTGAGGAATTTTAAAAAAGTTAACGCTGTGTCTGTGCCTGATTCATATCCTCTCCTGCGCAGGGAGGATAGTGTGCATAACTTCGGTCATGCTCGGTACATCTGTAAGCCGAGGGGCCAATGATGGCGTAGCCGACGCTCTGTCCCGTGTGTCATATGATTAGTAACAAACCCAGCA
>OMNM01049176.1:0-13528 GCA_900302745.1 Parablennius parvicornis
GCCCCTGATGTCAGATGCAGCAGGCTCCAGCTGCAGCCCTTACTCGGTACAGGCCGATATAAAAGATGGATGGAAATATCTAAGCTTTATGACATTTATAAATACCTTTTTTTTCCACTTGGAAAGGAGGGTTTCCTACAATTACATCCTCAGTAACTATTAGCAGAGTCTGTTCCTGTCTCTTCGTACATCGACTTGCAGATACATGTTTTTGGAAACCTCCTAATCCTGCGTGTTATTTTTGTCTGAGTAACTCACAAATGGCACAGTGGTCTGTCTTGACAACATCGAGGGATGACTGAGCTCTAGAAGAGGATTTATTCATGAAGGATTTATTTCAAGTCATGTCGACTGATGAACAAGGGTGATCTGTAAGATCCTGAAATATTAGCAAATACTGAGCATTACTTCATTCCGGGGCTCACCTTGTTCCCAATTGGTGGTTTACTGATCAGCCTCCAGCGTCTGTTTTTGTTTTCCCAAACGTCCAAAGCTCAAAGAAAAGACTTTATGTCAGCAATCAAACTGATTATCTACACAATCTACATCCTGTTATAATAAAAACCTGATGTCATACTACTGAGAAACAACTTCCTCACAATCACAACATAATACACAATGAACGAACAGCGAAATCAGAGGACTTAGGAACTGGCCAGAGAATTATCAAGATTTCAAGATCCCTTCACTTTTAAATTAGTTACAAAATATCAGATTAAAATAATGCCTGATTAGCTCAAACAGACCAGGAAAAAAACAAAAAACATGAGTGCACCACTTTTATTAACTGATGCAACTTCAGCTCAACTAAACAAGTAAATCAGTCATCAGAATGACCAGCACATTTCTGTTCAGACACACAGTTTTGCAAATTATTGTTTTAAGTATGAGTAATGTATTAAACGTAACAAATTGCACAAAGACGGAAAAACAACCATCAAATAGAATACATTCGGTTGTCAACCTGTCTGTCCACCCAACTGAAATAAATTGAAAAAGTCTGTATACCAAAACATATTTACACAAATTAAGATATCTTTCTATGGATAAAACCTCTAATCTTGGTGTTTCAAACACATTTTAGTATAGGGGCAACAAACAACTGAATTTAGTGGATTGGACTGGAAAAAAAAAAAAAAAAAGGCCTGGATTAAATTTTAGAGTTTTTACTTTGTTGTGGTGCAGAATGTATGTCTAACATTTCGAAACAACAAACATCTGCCACCAAAACTGAAAATGAAACCAATTTCTGGTTCAAAGTGCTGTTAAAAGTTGTCAAAAAAAAAAACCCTTTTCTTGAATGTGTTGCATCATGGGTGTTTTTACTAAACTTACCCTGATAGCATGGCTTTGAGGCTCATGCCAGTTTGCTACCTTTCATGGCGACATCATGATATCTCAATTCAGGTCTCTGTGTTGTTTTGTGTCCGCTGCTGTGCTTTGTTTTTAGCAAAACAATATTTCTCTGAAATTTTAACAATTTGCTTGTGGGTTTGGGGGCCCGAATTGGAGCCTCTTGCCCACAAACCTTATGTTTGACGCCCCTGCTCTAAGTGCTGGCGCCTAAACCTGAACACCCTATAATGATCTAACAATAAAAAAAAAATAAATAAAAAAAAAACTATTTATGCACTATTTCCATGATGACTCCTATGCACCTGCCGCTGATTGAAATTCCTGTTGGGAGTGGTTGGGAATCACCCCCTGTCCTGAAGTTTCGGTGTGAGTGTTTGTCTGCGCGTGAAGGCGTGTTTCTATATACTGTGCGTGGTTTTGGTGGAGCACACATCTCACACACCTCAATCAGTTGTTGAAGGGTGCGGTCGGAGGGTTCGCTCCAAACGTTTCAACTGCTTTTCAACTCCGCATTAAAGTTGCCCTTTGAACAGATCTGTTTAATGCAGTTTGTGTTGAAATAGACTGAGTGAGTGTTTGCTCGAGCAGAAAGCTCATATATTCTACTTGATGTGTATGAAAAGGTTCACAAGTGTGCAGTTAAAGGACTTTCATCAGAAAATCAGACAGGTACGTAAACATTGGTATTTTCTTAACATTGCTATTTCTTTTGAAGTGATCGCCGTAATTGGGTTTGAGATTAATAACAGTGTATAGCCCTGATACACGGTCTACCGACCACTGATGTTTATTGTATTGTTATTATACCTTCAATGACACAAGTATTCCAATAAATAAAAAAACAAAAAACAAAAAAAAAAAAAAAACAATTCCACTTGAGCAAATAGATGAGATGGTCGAAAATAAAGCGCTCTTTTAATAGCAAGAAACCTGAAGAACCAGATTCAGAAGTGGAAATGTTCCTGCAGTCAGAGAAAGAGAGAAAAGGATGAAACAGAGAAACCTAACAATGAAAAACAACAGAGATTAACAGACTCAACTTCGAGGAGAAGTCTAATTCTTCTGAAAGGGCCATAGTATGAAACCTAGTGTTGCTTTCATTCACATGGCGGACAAATAGGAACTCCACAATCAAACAGGTTGTCTTTCATCATATTGCGAACATATGTGTTTCAGTGTGGCTGGGCTGGTGCACATTTTTGTCGCCCTGCTTTTGATTTCCTGCGAACACGCGAGGCTCGCCGGCTCACTGCTGAGGACGATAAATGCGCTGACTCAGGAAGAGTGGCAGTGAGGGGAAGAAACTCCCACAGATGAAAGGGGAGACAATTGTTTCACGGGGCTGAATGTGTTCCATTTAAAACCGGTGTGATAAATTCCCCTACATCAAGTATGACTTCCCAAGAAAAGGCCAAACCGCCGCCGCCACAGAAACTCTTCCAATCAAAACTACATCACAACCCCTGCAAATTTTACACAGTTCTGGAGCTAAAATCTTACCAAACCTAATTTACAGAGATACGATCAGATAAACTGACTTTTTTTGTGAGAACAGTGACAGCTTTTCAACAACGTGTCTTACATTTGTGCAGAACAGAAACTCTATCCTCCAGAAAGTCTCTGTAATAAATCGACTTGATACCGAACAGCCAGGCTGCGCATTATACTCTGTATGACCAAGCAAATGGCCTATTGTCTCAATAGATTTCATAAAACTGTGGTCAAAGTCAAATTCTTGTCTCTCACAGGTGGCAGTATCGTGAGGTCACAGTTGCATGGAAACTTTGTGGGTGGATTTACCACACATGCCTTTCAGGTTGCTTTTGTGAAAGCTGTTTTTTTTTTTTTTTTTCTCCCCTTCAAGTCAGTGTGTTTTTAACTTTGTCTCCTGATGATATCACAATACTTAACAATACTTACCCAACCAAATCTCATTGAACAAAAATTCTTCTTTGTGCCCACTCCCCAGGAGAGTGGTCACCGGGCACGACATTAGTGTAATTTGACTGGCCATAACATTAGGATCACCTGCCTAATGTTGTGTAAGTAAGCTTCATTGTGCTGTCAAAGTCGCCCAAATCAATACATTCAGCTCATCTTCTAAAACCGTGCCGACTTATTGTTAAGAATTTCCAGGTATCCTGCGTGTTCCAATCAGTGGTGGACTGTGAAAACAAACCTGAGATAATTGGCTCAAAACTTTTCTGAAACAAAATCGAAATTCTTTTTATTTGTTTTCACCTGAAACATTATTTGTTCCTATATTAATGCATCTACTTTGGGAAGAAAATGTTCCCCTTTTTTGACTAAAATTATCCACCTATATACAATCATCATGATGAAAACGACAATCTATCTAATCAGTAGTAGTAGTAAAGTTATGGCAGATGGGTTCTTTTCATGATTGTGTTGCATGCCTCCACAAACATTTCTAGGGCAGTGGGGGAAAAATGCCAAACAAACATAAACTGAAGTCTTCTTGAATGTTACATTTCTGAAGTGCACAATTCTGTTGGAACCTGGCCCGTGAACCATAGAACCTGTCAGTCCAAGGAACCTCAAATCAGCAGCTGTGCGACCGCCGAGACGGTCGACACGACGGGCACCGAACCGAAACAAGCAAGTGCTGACTCCGACTGCGTGGAAGGTTGTTGTCGGGACATGGAGACGGGTAGAGCTGCACAGCTAATTATAGACTAAAAGGAGCCCGCTGGATCGTTTGGCCGAGGAGAAAGGTACTTCAATCCAGAACGCTCCAAGAAAGTAGAGAGTGGTTAATTCTTTGCAAAACCACTAAGCAAGCCTTCTATTATTATACTATAGAATTACGAATTGAGCCTATGGTATAGACCGGCTTGTAGCCTAATCCCTGCAAGTAAAGGCAGCCAAAGTGTTGAGGTTTCATGCGAGCACAGCTGAGAAATAAACAGAGCTATTTCTGTTTTGCTTGTTTTCTTCCCCGAAATAAAGTTAGTTGTTAAACACGTTACCTGAATCTATTTCTTTCTCCATCATTTGTCTTTATGAGAGGAGAGCAGCTGGTGTGCTGTGGCAACTTTATATCTGATAGATCTTGTAAAACAGTTTCCATATTCATGGGAAATCTCCGGTCTGCATATGGCAACATAAGGTACACCAATGTAAGCAGCAGACACAGTTGTCGCTTTGGCCTTAAGGAACATAACACAGCTTTACTCTCATTTCCATGTGACTTGCTTGAAGCCAAACCATAACTTGGTTTTACTGTTATTTGCCTGGAGGAAATGATGTCCCTGTATCCTGTCAGTGTGGACATGTTTATTTCACCACAACATTAGTGATACTTCTTGGCTTCGTCATTACCTTTACCAAGGAAAGTTAGGCGACCAACGAAGTTGGCAGAGAAGGTTATACTTTCAGCTGCGTGTATTTATTCATTGTTATGTATGTATGTATGTATGTATGTATGTATTTTACCAACTTTTCATATAAAAAAAAACAAAAAACTACTCACCCAAATTGCATCACTTCTTCAGGGGTATTTTGTCATCATCCAAGAACCATTTGATTTGATTGTGGGATGTTAACGCAAAACCAGTTCTGAAGAAGTCCCAAAAAACTTCTAAAAAAGTTCTCATACAAAGTGGATGGGAGAAGAACCTCAAGGAGGCGATCTACGGAGATCAGTGTCTGTTGCCATGGAGATACTCCCTGCTCAGTGTTTCACACTGTGATGACCTACGTAGTTAGCACTGATATGTGCTAATGCCTATCATGCTCGCAGTGCTAACTTGGTTCTGCAAACTAATGTGGCATTGGCGAAGGTCTGATCTACTGAGTGCCCAATCTATTTAATGAAAAGTAATTATTTCTGTAATTGATTGGGTCTTGTTCTGTATAATGATGAATCTCAATTCATCAGGTTGGCAAAGATGACATAATACTGATGTTTTGATAACCATGGCAGGAAAAATGAACAATACACATACTGAGAGGACCTTTGCCAGTGTACCAATGATTATGCTGTAACATACCAGTTGTGGACCCCATACCTGGCCCCTGTTATAAACCCTATCATTGTGGACAAAAATAAAAATGGCATCTCAAAAACCTTTTCATCAAAAACATCTCTGGTGTAATATATCAGTAAGGGAATATCCTCATGACATGATGTTAGAAACTATTACACAATAATTCCCTGATTGAATAACCACACAATATGTGTCAGCCCATGAATCCTCCATTCCACCCACTCCCTTAATGTTTCCACAGTCCTGAAACTGAAAACAAGACAGGGCTGTGTAACGCTCAGCACCGCCTTCCTGTGCACGCTCTGTTATCATGGCACATTTGAATGCTCCAAATGGAAACCTGCTCTTGCCTTATTAATTACCAGGAATGCACTGTCCCAGTATCCCTCCAAAACTTGAGTGCTGAAAAGTATGCCATCGAGAAGCCACAAGGCATGTTAGCTGTGTGTTCTCCCTGTTCGCCCAGTGTGCCCACGCTCCGGTTGCGGGGGATGAGCCAAGCTATCTGCGCGGACTTGTTTGAGTTGGAGCGCCGTCACCGAGGCAGACCGATGTAAAAAAGGGAAAGGGATGTGTTAAAATGGGGTTAAAGGGAAGAGGAACACGGGCCTTTAATTTTCACTGGACTGCTACAGTCTTCTAGTGACTGCCATAGCTCACTGCTTTGCTGGAATCTGGATGAGAGCAAATACAAACATATCTGCTACAAACTGTACAAGGCCTCCGCCGAAGGAAAGTCACCCATGGCGTTGGGCTACTCAGTAGAAATGCTCAGTGTTGCACTCCAAACATTTACACACCACAGTAAGACTAATACAGTTATCAATTAATCAAGCCAGCGTAATATAAAGTGTTCCATAATGACACGGTTTGATTTACTTAATTACATATTTCTCCTGGAGCACAAGGAATCTAGGTCAAGGTAATACAAAACTTTGTGTAATCTACAGCAGATCAAGGAATCCTCCTGTTGTATGTTTGTTTGTATGTTGGTGACAGTGGGAGTGTAGGCCAGCATTGGGCTTCACTTTGATTTTCTTTGGCAAGTCAGGCATAGCGGTAAAGGAAAAGGTTTGGGAACCACTGGCCTAAATACACCATCTTGCACCAAACACAGACCATGACCTCTGTCCTCTTTCATGGATAGAATGTTTCATTGGGAGCACCATTTGGAAAACACCAAAGTGATATGTATCAACCCCCTTGTTACTAAGAGGAGTGTCTACAAAAATAGGCCACTCTGCAAGATCATGGTCTAATCTGGTGATCTTTTGCCCGTCTCACCCTTGTTGACACTGTTCCTTTCCCACTGATGGTTTCCAGTTCGGTTTGGTCCAGCCCCATTTTGTCTTAACCTACAGATTCCAAGATGGCACTTGTCTTGTGACACAGTCCTGGGCTTTCCTGAGCATGTGCCCATTCAACTTCCAGTTCCTTTTGTGTATTTAGTGTGCCATTGATTCCTGGTTGACAATCTCCTATAGATCTTTGTTACAAATTACCAAAGGCCATCGGATTATTACCAAGTATTGAATACAGGCCCTTGTTAACGATCACCTGCAGTCTGTGATTTATTTTTGGGTCATGGTCCAAGTCTCAACACTGTATAAATAATAACTTTGCTGTTGTTATTTAAGAGCATCAGCTTTGTGTTAAGGCATATTTTTCTGCTTGTCCATAATGGTCTTAGTGAAGGAAAAGCAGATCTACCAGCAACTGTACCAAAATGATGCCAGTGATGCAAAACAATGGCAATGACGCACGTGGCACTCGCATAACTATAAAATAACTGCAAAGAAATGCAAAATGACAGAGATATGGTTCAAGGTGAGATTGATTACAATTTGGGGGCAAAACAACCATAGAGATATCAAAGGTAGAAGTGTTTAAAAAAAAAAAAAAAAAACTTTAAAGAGGACAAAAAATAATCCTTTAAGGTGAAGATGAAACAAAAATCTGAATAATAAAGAGGAGTGTGTTGGTCTTAGCTCATAAATGACTCACAAAAAAGTCTTCTACTTTCACATGTGTGATTAACAGAGGTGAGACGCCGTGAGACATAACCACAAAGTCTTTTGAAAGAAATACAGGGAGATTTAAAATACCACAAATAGATGTCTCATGGTGCTGCTGACACACTAAACTAAGTCAGATTTGTAAGATGAGTTCGGTGATGAACTTAATAAGAATGACCATAAGAAGGAATGACAACCCCCACAAAACTTTTAACACAACCACAACTTTCTCTATAATAACATCCAGAAGATGAGTACACATAGGTGCAAACTGGCTTGAAAAACTCCCAGGAGATAGAAATTGTTGCAGATTGACTATAAAGAATAACATCCCTTATATGACTGTAAAATGATTGGTGAATTGCAACCACAAAAGGAGGGTAGTCTGAGAGAGTGAGGTAAAGTATGACCACAAAAACAAACAAATTAACTCCAAAGAAATGACTAATGTGACCAATGTAACACAAAGACACACATTAGTTCTCTGCTGCAATGGAAGGTGAACAAAATTCGTGGGGCAGCTATTTATCAGTTATAGATTGTAATTTCAGTTTACTTCATTCTGGGCTCCATGCACATTTCCACATGAAAAAAAAATTGCATAATTTTATGATTTTGTTTCAGAAAAGCATCGTGTTTACAAGCAACATTTTGAAAATGATGTCCCTTTAGACATGTTAACTCAGGACCACTCGGTGATGTTGTGTGTGTTTTTGTAATCGAACCAGACACATGCACAGAAAACAATATGCTATAAACATTAACAGTGGGAGTACACATACATCTGTAAAACTACTAAGTCCCAGGAGAATGTGGACTAGGAGTCATGACACTCTGGATTAAACATTGTTAATGTCCACCTGCCTGCGCATGTGCAAAATAATTATTTACTATGGCCGTAGCATTTGTCTCAGTTTCCATGGAAACTGGAAGGTTTGTGAAAAGTTCCACCTGGAGAGCTGTTTTCCAAAAAGTTGCATTTTCAATTGCTTCATCCACCATTGTGGTGTAAATGGTACTCCAAACTGTAACAAACCTTTTCTATTATTCACTTGAAAATGTATAAATGTATCAACAGTGCCTAAACTTCACAGCAGCTGCTGCAGACTGACTACTTCTTGCCACGTGCAGTAAATTGTCACGTCAGAATCCCGCCAGAACAGCGTGGGCTACTCAGTGACCATTGAGGCGATAAACAACTGACACGACTATGTTATCTTTTACTCCATCAACTGGTTTGCTCTATACAAGGCAAATTTAAGTATCGACTTGCCATGCATGAGGATCAGACAGGACTCACTTTTAAAATAAGAACATAAAAGAGTAAAACAAATGCATCAGACTTTTCTCTGAACTGTCGATAAATACTAAGTTACACGATGTAAGTCTTGGGTCTGCCTCATAGTGAGTTGGCAGGCTCTTGTCAGACCACAGCAGGGATGAGACAGGTTTTAACGGATGTTTAGCTGAGTCAGGCTTTGGGGACTATGCAGGAGTTTTTATTTCGGGGCCCACATCCAGGTGTGGGCTATTATTCCCCATCTGGAACCACATAACCAAGGTCTCCCTGGGGCTCGTGAAGAGGTGGAGCTGACCGAACCAAAACATGCACAGTCTCAAGTAGCTGTGCATTGTCGTATGTTGCCCCGTTTTGTTTCCGCGAAGTCACACTAATGTGGCAATGTTTTGTTAGCACACTCATGCACAGCATTGCCTTTTGAATACGACAGGCTTGACCGCGACTCTGACAGGACTCTGGGGAATTCTGATTATCTCAAAGACTCAAGTGTCAATGGCAGCTTTGCCAGAGCATAATTACTCAATGCCACTTGCACTCATCAAGACACTTGATAATGAAACACGCCAGTTATTTCAAAACTCTCTGATTAGCTGGCTCATGCACTGTTATGTACACTTTTTTGGGGGGAAAACTGTTTGTTGGACTGCAGCCCAGATTTAATGAGCTGTTTTGTTTGCGAGACTAAATGAGCACTTACACGACTAATGCACTGATATGTAATTACAGCTGTCGCATGCAGCAGGCAGAGAGTTCAGATTACACACAGAGCTGTGGCTCGGCAGGAAAACTACCACATATCCCAATTTACCCGGCAACTCCTGCTGTTAGACACATTTTCCTGATTCTCTTTAACAACTGCTATTCCACACAGCATCAGAAGCAAACCTCCCAACCAAGCATTCATTCATCTATTTGGTATGCAATCCACCAATTTGTTCTTGCTTTCATAAAGTCATTCCAGAACTTACCAGTTCTTCAATTCATCAATATATTCAACGAACCAACCATGAAACAATCAGTCTGTTTATTAATTTATTCATTGTTGCCAGCATGCATATATCCAGTCCAATCATCTGTCTATCCAAATAACATCCATCCATCCATCCATCCATTCATCCATCCAGTGATTGGTCACCGAAGTGACAATTCTTTCAATGAACAGGCAACCTCAAACTACCTTCCAATATTTTTATGCTGCTGGTTTTTATGCAGCTGACAAAACGTTTTGGGGCAGTCATCAGTGGTTTTCCACTGCATCGTAGCACTGGTTTTAGAGTCTGTTTAAAGGTTGTTTTTAGTATTGATTTGCCATCAGCCCTGCAATTCTACTTCACATACTCTGTGTCGCTGGTTGTCCATAGAAACACTCAAAGTACCTAATATTATTTTAATCGCTGTACAGAACCTGTCGCTTTTGGAAAGGGCCAACACCAATTGAAGTGAACTTGACTGTTTGCTGTTACAAAGTAGATATTGACTTTTTAGTTCAGGCTGGCTTGCATTTAGCAAGGAAATCTAAACCTTTTAACCACAAGATAACAAATATATAGCAATACCTCAAAATGACACCACTACAGCATCAACGTGTTTCATGCACTTGCTTTCCTGTGTTAAGTCATTAATTTGTGTATTTTTTTTCATAATGATTCAATAAGTTGATGTCACATTTTTGTTGTGGGGTCATGTTAATTTTCTCTGTTGCTATTTCTGGATGCTGAATAGTGTCACAAGACAAACATGCAAAATTAATTTCCTTTCCGAGACGAAGCAAGTTACTGTAAGCTGGGTGCCACATTTTTCCATTTAAGACATGCTCTTTTCAAATTGACTGTGTCACTGTGCTGACTTTTAATTAAAGTCCAAAGGCTTGAAGAAGTGTCCGTTATGCAATGTAACGACACTGTCTCTGCTTATAAAAACACTTTGACTTATGTTGATGAAAAAAAAAAAAAGAAAGGCTTACTTGTTTGGAAGGCATGTCTCATTAAAAACGTGCCCCTGCCACCCAGTACTGTCTGGAAGCACTCAGCTTTCTTTTGACTTCAGTTCCTTGCAAAATTATCTTTAAAAAAAACAGAAAGAAACATCTTTTATGAAAGCATCACCTTGTTAAAAATGGGAATGCTTTGAAAGCAGATGTTGTATAACTCAGTGTCTAATTTATCAGGGCAGAACGGTTTGAACTGCAGGCTCAGTTAACATGTGGTCATGTGTTTAATTGAGGAGCTCTGAGGCAGAACAGCTGACTGACTAATTGAGGCAGTGGAGCCTCAATTTATAAAGTTCTGACCCAGTAAATCCCCGAGGAAGATGCACTCCGACTCAGGTCCTAACCACAACAAATAAACTGTCACCTCCTGGGTTTTTACACATGGCCCGACATGCAGTCTGCAATTATAGTTCCTGCTCAGTCCAACAAACTCTTTATTCACACGTTGATCAAACTTCGGCTGCAAAGACTTAAGCGTGGTTGCGTAACATTTAAGGTTAAGTAGTGGAAGGAAACGTGTGCTGCCAAGACATTCAGACATTTCTCATGCGAGATGTTTGCCCATGTTACTCCTCAAACATTTGTAAAAGAATTAGGGAAGAAACCTTAAACCCTATTTGACTTGATTTAAATGGAGAAGACGTTGGTAATTACTGCCCCAACAGGAGGGACTCATTGCAGAGGAAGAGAGGATTACGCGAACACATACAAATCTAGGAACTATGCATGTGCGACCACAGCGCTGTACTGGCAGCGGGCAGATTGATCCGAGTGTTTCCGTACCTTGCTCAAGGGCGCAGTGAGGGCAGCTGTCAAACACAGACCTCCCGGGTGACTCTACGGATCGCAGTGATCCACCAGTCTCATGGTAACTGGTATTTGTTGATGTTAAAAATCAGGTGATGGACAGCTTTTACTGATTGATGGTTTTTCATGTTGTGCTTTTAGTATGTGTTCTATATAATTTTGTTTTTATTGGTGCGACGCAATGATTACAATTTGTACTCGCAATTAATCATATGAACACACTACACCACTTCATATAAACAAAAAGTAAGTAGATAATTGGTATAGTACCTCTTATTCCATTTTACTGTTGTCTTTCAGTGTTTCCTGGCTCATAACAGCTTGTTTTTTTTAATTTTAGCTCAGCTGTCAGCACCGTGTAGGTCAGTTACTGGGGTGGGTTACATTTAGTTAAAGTTACATCAGTCGGTGGAAAAATGAAATCTTGGTGCAAATGCACTAATTTGGTCTGTTTGAGTTAATCCGACATGATCAAAATCAGATATTTTAAGCTGCACATGCTCCTGTGAGCGTAATGTGATTTTTAACAGTCGTGACCGAGGACATTAAGCATGAGTAATGTCTGCTTGAGAAAATTTAAGAAAAAAAACTGACCTTCACAAGCAATATCTTGCCATTTATTGAGTAAATAATTAGGGAGTTAATAACACTGGCATTTTCTTGTTATTTTTAACAGTGCACTGTGTGAGGTTCGATTCAACTCTGTTTGTCAAATGTTCTGTTTCTATTTCTTCACCTGCAAAGGTGCTTTTTTCTGATCTCTTATTGGTCAGGTGTAGACAGTGAAGATAACGGTGGGGTTTATGTTAAATTACGTTTTTTTCATTTCTCTAAGACCTTGTTTACATGACAATGTATCATGTGAAAAATGTTTTTTGCATGATGTTGCAAATGTTTATTTACACAGGAGCATTTTGAAAATGATGTACATTTACATTGAAATAGCAGAAAAGCTGATGTCGTTAGCATATTGAGCCATTACTGATGTGACTGGTGATGAATTCACACACACACACACACATACACACACACACACACACACACACACACAGACACACACACATGCTGCAGAGAGCAATACGCTTTTTAACAATGGGAGTACACAGACATTTGTATGGACAGACAATGAAGTTGGATTCCTCTTACGAGTGACTCGAGTATAAAACTACCAAGTCCCAGGAGAATATTGACGGGGGAGTCCATTAAGAAAAATTCACTCATGTACACAGAGACAGATTTTTGAGTATTTTGACAAAGTTCCACCTTGGGACCCATTTTCAAAAAGTTAAATTTTTTGTGTTTTAAAACACCGTTGTAATTAATCGGACCCCCCCAAAAAAAATTTTGCATTTTCTCTTGAAAGCATTGTCGTGTAAATGGGGCTAAAACTCATTTACATGAGATGACATCAACTGTAAGGGGCTGCAGGATATGCAGGATGCTCTGTTTATATTTGTTGACAACATGAGGCCTTATTGATCTGCAGAAGGGATGGTCTTTCATGTACTCTATATACTACAGCAACCTGCAATACCTGCAAAACCAATTATTCTTTTACTGATCAAAACATTTATAAACTCCGGCTGCTCCCCTCAAGAGATGCTACGATAGCTCATGTTATTCACATGTTTGATTTGATTTTGAATGTGCTGAAGTGGGAACAAATAGTGCCGTCTCGGTTAGCTGCACTGTTGGGTGCATCACTCGGAGGTTCTCATTTAATTTGTAATTCATTCAAAAAGACTCCTGCTCCTTTCATTTAGTGAAGGAAAGTCGGCCTATATGTGGAAATTGGTTGCTTTGGGTGAACAAATAAAAGCCACACTTT
Source organism: Parablennius parvicornis (assembly GCA_900302745.1). Lineage (NCBI taxonomy): Eukaryota > Metazoa > Chordata > Actinopteri > Blenniiformes > Blenniidae > Parablennius > Parablennius parvicornis. Next base: position 13,307 of record OMNM01049176.1, read on the forward strand.
TTGTGAAAAATGTGAAAACTGCACCCAGTTGACGTTTCAACCGCCAAACCATTCTTTTAAATGAGCATTTCAATCCTCCACCATTAATTAATAACACCGGGATACTGAGAAAAAGGTTTAAGACCTCTGCTTTTTGTACTGCTGGAGAATGACACATAAGAAATTAAACATGAAAAATGAGTTGTTGTTTTTTTTTTTTTTTTTTCCTTGGAAACAAATTTC
>OMNM01049178.1:296-15256 GCA_900302745.1 Parablennius parvicornis
CAGAGGAAAAGAGGAAAAAAAAAATCCCGCCTTTCATCCGCCATACAGCCTGACCATCATTGTTTTGCTGCATCAGCATGGAGGCTAATGGGCTCGTAGGATGGAAGTGCAGCCACTGATGGGGCTCCGGGGATGGAAACGGTTCTGGAGCCAGAGTGGGTGGGAACTGGGGACAGAGGGGCTCTGTAGCTTGTGGTGAGTACGCCACGGTGCCGCTGGGATTAGTTACCGCCATGTGTGTTTTCCCATTCAACCTGCCACATAATGGGCCGGAACACAGGCTACATAAACAGTGGGATTGAAACTAAACAGAAGGCTCAAACAACAGTAGGGGTTTAATGTTACAAATGAGTCAGGATTTCAATGTTGGCTGAAATAACAACCAGCAGATCAGGCCATTAATATTTGAAGAAAAACGTGATATATTCATATTGTATTTTATAAACAGACACTATAGAGGAATAACTCTCTGGGATTGAAAGAAATATGCATTGTCTGTATGTGTGAAAAGTGTGTAATTAATATTTTGCTCTTAATCAAGTCTAAAAAAAGAATTTAATTAAAAACTAAACTTGCCTGAATTGGGTGTCTGGAAATTAGAACTAGAACAAAAAAACAAAAAAATCCATCAGCTCTTGTGCCAATAGACGTGATTTTTTGGGACACATAATCAAAGATTGTCTGCTTTCTAAATTCAGGCCATGATCCAGCATGTCGCACAAGCCTACTGAGAAATCAAACCTGATTTGCTGTTCGTCTGCTTGCTTGTGTTCGCAGGTCGGAGTGATACAACCTGAGATGACCCTGTAATCATCAGGTCACGGCCTGGAGGGATTGGTATGCTCGGTGTATCACTGAGTGAAATGTGATGGCCGAACAGTGTAATTTGCAGAAAGATACAAGCGTGAAGTTGTTGTTGCTGATTATGTACAGTGTAATTACAGTAAATATGAGGCTTTGGGGTTGTAGGACTTCTTTGCCGTAGACATTTTCTACCCTGCGACAAAACCTTGAGTGTTGCCTCTTCTTGGGAGTCTTTCCTGAGAGTGGAGGCATGTTAAGATGCAGAGCAAGATGGTTGGAGGAGCTCTGACTGCCCTCACCACAAAGTCACTCCCAAGGTTATGCTTTTCCCAACGGAGGCCAATCTTATTGAGGATATAATGCCTACTGATGTATTAACCAGCAAACATGTTCCATGCTGCAGGCTAAAAATGGATGTTGGGGTTGATGGCTGTGGGGGTAAAGCAGACAGGCTGGACAGAGGCTGGGGAAGTATGGCTAGGTTTGAGGTTGGGCTTGGAGGCAGCAGCCAAAATTGCCATAAGCCTGAGGCTACGCTTGGAGCAACACTCGAGGCAAAATATTTTCTGTGCCCCCCATATGGTAAGAGGATTATGGAGCCCTCTGGGAATGGTATCCAGCAGAACAGTAAATAAAACCGCAACAGACATGTTGGTAAATAGTCCCACAAAACAAAAATTGAGTAATTAGTAAGAGGAGGTCAGGGTGATGTGGCCACTGTGGCATGCTGTCGAAATCTAAATTACCCCAGAAAAAATAAATAAATAAAAAAGCTTTGTACCACTTTATTTTTTTCAACCCTTTACTTTTAATCCTTTTTTAAATCTGTGGAACCTGTGGCCGGACTAAAAACACAACAACACGGCTCAATTATTATTAATAACAGCCTAAGACAAAGACATTCAAAAGCCAGGATGAAGCACACGCCGCAAGATTCCAACACTTTGTGTAGAAGAGCCCCATCCATCCCCAAGCCATGACCAAAGACATTAAATGCATGGCAATGTGTTGTCACTTTTCATTACACAGCTAGCTATACATAGAGGGATATGCTGCAGTGATGACTTTGAAGGATGGTGTGGTGTTCGGAGTAAATCACTGTGTCATTCTTTCAGGAGCTGGGAAGGTCCACAGCGCTGCTGGGCTACAGTTAGCTAAAAAGAATTTCACAAACAATGCTGCTGCTGCTGCCACTGGCCCGGGGCGATACTAAGAATAGCCGAGAGATGACCCGCCTGAGCCCAAAATAATGACTTTGTTGTATTCCTTTATATTTACATTTTACAATGAAGTCAACATTGTAATTTAGAATAATGTCTGAGAAGTGGAAAAACAGAAAAATAGCAGAAGATGCAGGAATGTTGGTGCTGGCAGAAATGTTGCTTTTTTTAAAGTCTGAACTCAAGGAGAGAAGCGTGAGTAAAATATAAAAACAGAAGTTAGTCTTTGAGGAAAATTCCATTGAAGTATGATAGTATCCACTGAACAACACCATCTTACTTGAGTTTGACTTTGAATAACTTATATTATTTCTAAAAGAAACTGATTTGAGGGTTAATTACAGAGGAATTGAAAGTGTTTGAGCAGCAAATCAACATGATGATCGAACCACCTGAGTGGTGTTTGTTGAAAATTCAGACAGTATATAAAGATGAAAGTATATATACATGAAAATACATTTTGTGAAAATGTTTTAAAATAACAACTTTCTGCTTTGAACATTACTAAACTTAACTGGGAATTTGAATGTGTCCACACCAGGATAGGACTAATGCGACTGCAGATACCTGGTCTGGTAATTCTGGTTTTATCACAACATGATGCAAGTTATGATTCGAGATGCCAAGTTAGATATTGTTGCCTGAGCCAAAAACAGACTCTATTCTGGTGTCACGTTAAAAAAAATAATGAACTGTAGTCCTGAAATATTTTTATGCCTTCATGTTTGGATGCTCATCTGTTCTTGTGACGAGACTTGAAACATCTACTAGGTATCTATTGATCTTCCTCTCATTTATCTAAAGCAGGGGTCTTCAATTCCAGACCTTGAGGGTCGGTGTCCTGCATGTTATAGCTCTCTCCCAGCTTCAGTACGCCTCAATCTAATGATAATGTCATCACCAAGCTTGTTAAAAAAAAGAAAAGGAAAAAAAAGCCCATTAACGAGCCCTTCTTGCATTCAGGTGTGTTGCAGCCAGGGGAGACCTAAAACATGCAGATCACCGGCCCCCCGAGGACTGGAATTGAGGATCACCGGTCTAAAGTGTCTGCACTGATGGACATTTACTAAATTCGCATCTCACATGTGTGGAACTCCTTGAGGGACGCCGTCCTGCATGTTTTAAGGTCCCTCCAAGTTCCAGCACACCTGATTAGTGTATAGAAGGCTATAGTGAATAGAAGGCTCATTATTGGGCTTTTCTACAAGCTTGATAACGTCAATATTAGATTTAGGTACATTGAAGCAGGGAGACATCAGAAATTCCAGAATGCCACCCTGAAGGACTTGAGTTTGACACTCCTGCTCTAGAACCTGCAACGGTGTCAAACTCAGGTTCTGGAGGGCCGCAGCACTGCATGTTTCCATGACTCCCTATTTCAACACGACTGATTGTAATAAGCAGCTCATTATCAGGCTTTATTTCTGAACATGGTGATTGAACCATCATGACATTCATGTGTGTTAAAGAAGGGCGACATGGAAAACATGCAGTGCTGCAGCCATCCAGGACCTGAGTTTGAGACCCTTGGATTATATGTAACCAACTGAAGAACTTAAAGCTACGTTCACACCGCAGGTCTTGAAGCTTTTTTTGCGTGATCAATTTCAAACACGGCCTGCCCTGTGAACCGGATCGAACCGGATCGAACAATGTAAAGCCCACACACCTCAATAAAAAAACAGCCCACATCTCAGCCTGTGTACGAATTATGTTAAAACCGTAAAACTAATATATGTTTAATAATGAACACACCATAAACATACAAATGCACAAAATAAACAAAGTTAGAAGGTAAGAGACTTTGCCCCAACAATTGGGGGATACCACCATATCTGGCAACGCTGGTCACCCTGTGTAGAATTGTTTTCAAGTGGATGTTAAATACTAGCCAAAAAAATTTAGATAACATGACGAGGGCCCTTACCCCTGACGTCAGTCACGCGCCGATGACAAAGCACTCGCATTTAGAAAAATATCCAAATTGGTACCACATACGAACAAGGTCTGGGTCTGCTGTGAAAAAATCAGAATTGGCGCTTTCACACGGCAACAAAACAGGTAATATATGGGTCACTTGTGAGCAAAAAATCCGAACTGGGTCTCATTTCCCTGCAGTGTGGACGAGGTCTCAGATAGCGACTCAAAGGGGTTGAGGGTGTGTAATGCATTCATGCAACTGGCTAGAATCAAATATAGAATATTCCTCCTGCCTACTATTTTAACCAGAATTACATAATCATACAGCAATCAACATTGATTCACAGGATCGCTAGTAACTATTGATTCCTCTGCTTCTGTCAGTCAAAAGACATCAAAAATTTACCTTTGACTCACTTTGTTCAAACATCCTTTGCTTTTGTTGGTGTTTGGGTGAAGAAATAACGCAGCTGCTGCAGTTACTGAGCATCTAATACTTCCAGACACAATCTATTCACATTCATCATAACGGGCCAGGATACTCCAGTTAATGCAAAAGACAAGGGGGAGTGAAAATTGATAGCCTGCATTATTATACAGCAAGTATCTTAATTGTAATACATGATAGTAGGGGATAGAAGAATGTATCTCATGATCAGCTGGGGGAAGCAGTGAGCTGAAGCAGATGTTCTACACTCTTGGGGTCTGCAGGAAAGGGTGGAGCCGAGGGGATCTGGGCTTCAGCAACCAGATCCTCACTTGCAGACACAGACATCAGACATCTCCAACTGTCTGACTGACAGCGAGACAGGAAGAGGGGAGATAAAAAAAAGGACAGGGTATAGATAGATGCATGTCTGCTCCATACGAGGTCTCCCAACAACAACAACCAGCAGAACCCCTCCGTCTGATCTGAGTTTCCTTTTTGCACTGACCATCACTCCTCAGTCACCCCATGGAACCAGCACTGGCCATTAACATGACATCTAATCCCACCTACTGCTTAAAAAACAACATGTATTGTCTTTTTCTTTTTTTCTTTTCTTTTTTGCAGAGTGGAATCTCGTGCCTGGATAGAATGAGATCACATTTTATGCTGAACTTGCTGATGTGCCAGAAACAGGATCCAGTTGCTTAATGCAGAAAAATGCTACGGCCCTTTTTGTTTCAGTTAACAGCTCTGAAGTGAATAATAACTGCAGACTACCTGAAGCACACTTCAAGGACTGAGAGAGTGTGTTTCACAGGACCTCTGGTCCGTTTTCTGGCTTAGTTCTTGGTCATGAGATTAAAAGGGGCCAATGAGAAGGGAGGGTGAATCAGCTGCTTTTCTCATAAAAAGAAGACTGGGGCCAAGCGAGTGAAATCCACTGGCTTGCATAAAAGTCTGCAACAGAGTAAGACAGGGTTGTCACCTGAAACCAATTCACCTCTTTTATCCACAGCTATTTTCTCTTTTTTGCTCAGTTCTGAATCTTTCACTGTTACATGTTCAATGCATCAATCACACGAACTGATGTGAAGAAAGAGATAAAAGAGGACAAAACATACAAGCATCATCTTCATCTTTAGGTAACTGTTAAGCAAGACAAATATGATCATTTAAGAGATGTTATTAACCTGGATTTATAGAAATTCACATTTTTTTTGGCTTACTTAAGTGATGTTTGAAGTTTGTAGATTTGTGTGCAGCGTGTGCTTCCACGTTTAGATTGAACTCTGTGCTCCACTAACACATTGTGTACCAACAGTATCATCCTCTGACACAGTCACATGACTGCATACAACACTTTTCTGTGTGATTATCTGCAATGTGGATCGAAATGTTGAATTTTCACATGACTTTCATCGCTATATGAAATTGTTCAGTCACAATATGCCTTAAATTGCACCAATATATAGAGTATGACCTGTTTTTTTTTGTTTTTTTAAACCCCACTGATAAGATCTACATGCACGGCATATCAGTGCACATTATCTGATTCTGTGTTGCCTTGTGAACACTTCTCTCGCTGTTGTTTTCTTCTCTCTGTTGCTTTTGTGTTCGTGAACATCAGCAGAAAGCATTCCCCGGGGATGCTGGATGAAAGGAAGAGGAGAAAATGCTTAATTAGGACTTTTACCTCGAGCCCTTTCCAACTGATGGGAGTCCATGTTTCATGTGACTTCTTTGAGACATATGGTCAAAGAAGGAGGTGCGAATCAAGAGCAGCAGGCACAACAAAGGCCAAGAAAAAAAAAAAAAATATCCAAACAAACTTATTTTGATTCTCTTTGAAGAGGAATGCAAGAGAAAATAATTACTAATTATATATATTTTTTTTATGAATACAAGAAATGCATTGGATCCCACTCTGATATTAAATATTGCTGACTAGGGGGTAAGTTAGCCAATTAATGAATAATAAATGGGGCTGGAATGCTACATTTTCATATCCTTTATAGGTCAGAGTGTGCTGAGCCAGGGCTGCTGGTACCGCAGGGCATCATGGTTAGATATTAAAGGATGGCAATCTCTATACAACTGTACCTTAGAGCCATGTCAGCTGCTGCTCCACCCACACTCCATGGAACATTAACGACAAGCTGAGAGGGCATAATAAAAGTTTGCTCTTTCCTGTTTCTGTGACTTCCCGTTCCTATCTCCCGCACTGTTTTCTTGCTTTTATCATTGCTCATTAATCTTCACTCGATCATCCATTCCTTCTTTTGTGCAATGCATAAAAAGGCACCATTTTTTTTTTTTTGAAGTCTGGAACAACATCCTGGTAGTTTTAGCCCATATCTTCTTGTGCTAAGGAGGCTCGCAGGCGCGGATGACGGGGAAAACAATGCACGCCCCACTGCCGCAAACAAAAACAACAACAACGGGGCAATTACAGACTGATGCTTCACAACCTCCACTTCATTCTGCGTTATCTTCATTATTCAGCTCCTCTTGAATCAGCTATTAAAGGTAATTAAGCGATTCATCAAGTCAGTTTCAATTACTGGGAGCTTGACAGCTGCAGATTACAATCAGTGGGGATGAGGCAGAGACGGACAGAGTAAAAGAGGGAGGCATCAAAAAGTAGAGGAGGGGGAAAAAAACTGAGAAGTACTAACAGATCTGGCAGCAATGAGATGAGCTACAAGCTTGTCAGGGTGTCAAGTGTTGCTGTGACCACGTGAAGGTCTTGCTTGTCCGTTTTGTCTCCGTGGAGCCGCAGGTTTCAGCGTTACCACCCACTCGTTTAGCTTCTGCTCCGTCACTAGCTGGAGATCTTCGCTGCTACTTCAGCTATACTATCATTACTCTGTCACGGACGGGAAGAATCGCAACGTCGCTGCTAATAATGAATAAAAGTGCTCTTGCTCTCATAATGACAATCATCTTACGGCTAGAGTTAAATTAAAAAAAAAAAATCTTCAGCATGACACGCAGCCATTTCTAATAAAACTCACATGTACTGTAGTATCATAAAATGTTCTCACCGGAGCCCCTAATTTATGACAGCCAGTTACCAGTTCACTTTTAAAATCAGGTGTGTGTTGGAGCTAAGAGCACTTCAGACTGTGCCGCCATTAGCCTGGTCAAAGGACAGGTTCAATTTATGTTTGGCTGATTAACCCTATGCTCTGCTTGCACAATTTTGCACATTAGGTTAAAGAATAATTCATCTGGAAAGAACTATCATGCCTCTTAGTTGTCCATTAGAGTCAGGTTTACTACCGGGTTGATGGCTATCATAAGTCATCTTGCGCTGGTTGTAATTGCTGGACTAAATACAGAAGAATTACCCATCTGACATATCTCATGGGTATTGGAAATCCACAGGGACACCTTTATCCTCAAGGGTTCTTTCATCATTATATTTGCAGACTTCACAAGGTTACTCCCTGCTAATAATTCAATTTTTGCCAGATTTGGCTTTATCGGACTGAAGTGTGAAGGGGGCATTAATTACGTTCAAGATTCAGGAAAGATTTGATCATATATTTCATTTCTCCCATTTATTTTTTTAAATTTATTTTGACACCATAATTTCATTTCTGAATGTGATTAATTCCAAACTGGTATAAAGGTGAGCACAGAGGAAAATAATGTGGAGAGATTTCCCAGGAAAAACATACATTTTATCTTCAATTATATTCTGTTTATTATAGATAGGCCTCACATCATTACAGAAGGTCTTGTAACAGCAAATATCTAGAACTTGCACCACCTTCAGCAGTGGTTCCTGATCCCTATCCTTCACTGTAGGCAGTTTCTGTGATTCATTTTAAATTATCATCAAAAACACTATCAACAAACATTCTGATCTAAAAAAAAAAAAAGTGATGACTGTACATTATGGGTCTAGATCTGCGTCACAGTAAGAATATCCCGAGTTTGAGTCCAGCAGGGAGTTCTTTCTGTGTTGAGTTTGCATGCTCACCCTTTGCATGCAAAGGTTTTCTACAATTACTGCTGAAAAGGTCCAAACATCGTGATGACTTTAACCTGCTTACAGCTATGTATCTGTCTCTCTTGTTTATTCTGTGATGAACCCCTGACCTGTCAAAGACATATTCAAAGACCTGTGTCAGATAGAGAAGTGACCCCCATGGAAAGGCAACCCACTCCCATTAAGTCATTACAATGTCTAAACACTGTATGCACACATGTATAAATACAAAGCACCAATGGTGACTAAATATGTTAGATATAAATAAAGTCTCCTGATACTCATAAAATAATTCATAACATTAAAATAAGCTTGGGCGAATATTCTATAGCATGGATAAGTGACCTGTCTCAACACTTTACATACATACTAAGGAAATATGTGTATCACATGTGTAATCTAAGTAATACCCCTTTAGCATTGTATAGTCTTGAAATTTAATTTTAGGAGTTCATTAAATAAAGTTCATATTTCTATTTTGTATAAACAGACTTGTAAACTTAATTTCTGTGCATGTGGTAGGATTTAGTGGTGGCTTATTTTGAAATTGTATATATGAAAGGAAAGATTAAATAATACACAAAAGCAGTGGCTTATGACATGTAACAAGAAATAATTATATTAATATCTACATTAAAACATTCTTATTTGCAAAAGGTAAAGTTTCCTTCATCGGGTCACTATTCTATATAGAAAAGTGACCCGGGGGTCGACGTTTCCATGGGGTCAGAATTCTATATGACATCTACCTTCACTCACAGTCAGCTGGGATCTGCTCCAGCAGTGGAGTTGATGGATGGAGAGTACATCGGCGTTACGTAATTAACTGGGTGCCTCTACTTAAAGGCAGAAAAAACACCAACATCTGACTGACCATAAACATGACTGAAAACAATTAGTAAACAGCAGATTACAGAGACAAGGAAATACAGCCGGCAGCATATTGACAACACAAGCAGGCAGAGAGGTTCTTGTATTACATCCTCGAAAGTAGTGACTGGATATTTATACTTTCATGGCTCAAGAAAAAACTAACACACTATCTGTGAAAGTGATGTTCAATTTTTACCAATCGCCTCTCATTTTCTCTCACTTTCACATAAAAATCAACAAACAATTATGGACTTGATTCTGTAAGACGTCTCACTACCAGCTACTTCTATTTCATGAGTGAGGATGTGATAAGGCCGACGTTCATCACTGCACTGATAATATTGTCTTCGACAGTGATGTTCAAAGAAGAATTTGGAAAGGACGACATGCTGTGAGTGAATTTCAATCTGTCCTAATGCTTTCAGAGGATTTTATAGATAAAACTCAAAATTAGCTGATTCCATAAGAACGTAAAAAGAAAACTCAACCCATTTTAAAGATTGTGAGTGTCTAAGGAGTAAATATTATCTGGGTTCATCTTTGAAATATTGGGAAATAGTGAAATGTTCCTCTTTAATACAACAAAGCCTGTGATAAAGGAATTCATTTGTGTGCAACGTTCAACAAAATATTCAGTTGACAATTAGAAATAACAAAGAAAAGAAAAGCCAATTAATTTACTGTTAATCAGCTCATTGTTCAATAAACTCTCTCCTGCAGCTCCAGAGAGGTTTTACAGTTTACCGCTTGGTTGTCAGAAAGAAAGATGACACCATTGCTGCTGTAAAAACTTTCCAGAATTGATAAACCCTATTCTTAAAGCATCATAAACCACTGTGCAGCGTCTTGATGTCTCATGCAAGCACTTCTTTCACTGAACTTCACTGATATTATCTCTCAGCTGTCAAAAAACCAGTTCCAGCAGCCATCTTTATCATTACACAGCTCTCGTCTCGTATTGCGATACAGAAATCTAAGATGGTATTTTTATTCTCTAACAGACTTACATACACATTTTCTTCTGTATTCAAATTCATATTAAGGTATATGAAAGAGAATACTGATTATCATCATCATCATCATTTCCTCAGGTGTAATTATCGTGATTTGTTATTAGTACCTACTGCGAGGATATGGAGGATGTATGTTCATGCAATCATTGCTTATGACTGTTTCAGTTGCAGCTTTCTGGGGTCACTACAGCGGATCATGTGAGCTGCAGGTCTGATTATGTACGTTTCATGCCAGATTCCTTTCCTGTGGTTGCTCAGTGATCCACAGTGGTGTCCCATCTGCAACGGGACTCAAATCAGCCTATCAGCCAGCTTATTGTGAAACAGCGTTAATCTACGTACCCAAGTTAGAAGAGGCTCTTCCTTCGGCGGCCCTGTCCTTCTGACCCTCAGCTATAGAAAGCTGTTGTTCGTGGTACTGCTTGGCCCGCTCCAAGTCCTGCATACAGCGGGCAGCATGGCCCAGTCCAGCATAGGCTCTCATTTCGATGGATTTTTCCTCCAGCTCCTGAGCGAGCTCCAGCACATGAGTGTGGTAGGACATGGCCTTGTCAAAGTTACGGTGGTAGTGATAAGCACTGCCCAGATTGCTATAAGCCCGGGCCTCCTCTCGCTTATTTTCCAGGGCCTTGGCAATGCCCAGATGCTGCTCGTGACATTGGACAGCATTATCAAAGTCTCCCATGGCGATGTAGACTGCTCCCATATTTCCCAGCTCTCGAGCTTCAGAGAGCTGATCCTTGGACTGCTTGGCCAGAAGCACACATTGCTTGTGGCTGGCGAGGGCGTTGGGGTAGTCTCCAATGGCTGTATATACATGGCCCAAGCTGCTCAGTGCCATTGAAGCAGCCTAAAGAGAGGGAAACACAGAAAAACACAGACAGCAGGTAAGAAAAACTCTATGTCAATAAACTGTAGGCAAGTGAAAAGAAATCTTAAATAGCCCCATTAGTTAAACCTACATTGCATCAACAGAGTAATTCAATTGCCTCTGCATCACAGATTCCCCTCACACTCTAAAATGTCCCTTTACCCAGAAGTATTGTGCTTCAAATGAAAAAAAGAAGAAGAAAAATCCAAATTCCCAAGTCTCTTAGGAGGCTTAGTGCTCAGAGACCAAACAACAAACAAAACCTGATTTGATTTTGTCGTAGCTGAGCAAAAGGGGGGGTAAAGTGTGATGCAGATCAGCGCAGCGGCAGGCTCGTTTTAAAGCCGCCAGTTTGCCCGCTGCAATCACGCTTCGTGGCGTGCCACCACCAACGGAACAAAAGACACTGCTAATCAGGAGGGAGAGGAGGGGGGTTTCAGCTTCACACCATCGCAGCAGGGGCCCGGCTGACTGACTGCTGGCAAGACCTCTCAGACTTAGAAACACACACACACACACACAAAAAAAACACCATTTTGAGGTTTGTCACTGATACAATCAACAGTTTTCACAAGCGGCGTCCAGAGAAATATTGTGAAATGGAAGGTATGGCGGTGAAACGAGAGGTTTAAAAAAAAAAAAACACACACAGTCTTGACCCCCCGTGACACATTCACAGCAGGCTTATTAACTGTTTATGCCAGGGATAAACAGCTGGGAATAAGGGTCAGTTGTCTTTGCGCGAGCAGATGTTCAATTAATCATGCAGGGGCAGCTAATAAAGCATCTCCTTCCTGACGTCCCGCTCTGCATCCTGCGGCCAGAGAGGGGATTTGGACGCAGGCCAGTGGAGAGGACAGACACCCTGAGAGTGAAGGCCACAGAGAGACTCAACTTGCTGAGCTTTCTGCTTGATAAAACTGCAAAGTTCTCTGAATAAATGAAAAGCAAAGCAGAGCATTGAGAGAAAAAAAAATCAATACAACTGGACTCTCTTATAAAGGCTTATTAAGACAAACACTTTCTTTGAATCTTCCACATATTCTTTTTATGGATGCACTCATACACACCACCAACCTATCCCTCCTTCATTTCACATAGCTGCTGATGCCTGGAACCAATTACCTGCTGACATAAGGACTTCCAGCAGTTTGCTCAAGTTTAAAGACTCGACAAGGCATTATACGAGCCCGGGGAGGCAATTACCCTCCGTCACAACTGTTGCTGTTTCATGTTCCCAGATAGCCTATCTAGAGCTGCTCAATTACATGTGCCTTTTGAAGCTCTGCTCCATCTCTCCGACTCAAACTTCCACTTTTCTGTGCAGAAAACAGAGGATTCCTCATCTCTGACTGCCTTCAACCGAGCACAGTGGGAGACGGAGGGAAGAACAATCTTTCTCCCAGTTGTGATGAGTTGCACTTGTGATCAGTGTCCCTCTAAAGTGAGACTGCAACGCTGCATTTTCTCTGCAGATGGGAGCCAAGATAGGCAGATAATGAGGAGCCAGCCTCGCCAGTTACAGAGGATGCACTGTGTTTTGGCTCGGGGACAGACACTGGGGCCATATGTATCTCTCCCACTTCTGACTGCAGTTCCTCCCAACCAATGCTCATTCTGACTCCTAACCAAAATCACAAAATGACATTTCCTTTTGGAGAAAGGAAAAAAAAAATGCTGTAAAAAAAAAAAGAAAGTCCATTTCTGAAAAATTGACTTCATTTTAATTTGATTTCATTTCTCTTCTACACTTATCTCCTCTGTTCCTCCATTCTCTCTCTTCTCTACTTCTCTCAAATGGTCTGCAGAGGCAGATCTGATTGTGTTTACAGAGTTCGGCCTCTTCTGCGGATGTGTGCTGATTTGATTAATCCCAACACCGTCCTTTATAAACTGTTGATAAACCGCCAGCTCTTATCAGCAAACACATTTTGCACCAAGGGTTTCCTAATGAAAGGCAAAATAGTTCAGCCTGGGAGAGTGCGGAGAAGGAGACGTGAGACAGCAGAGGAGGGCCAAGGTGACATGTTAATCAGAAATGCACGGCTCCAAAAACATTATTCCATTTCTTTTCACTGACAGTTACAGTGTTTTAGGCTTTCTCAGTGAATCTCCTCTATCTGTCTCCACTGCTAAGTATGTTTATATTCTGTCACGCATTAGAGAAATGGCTACTTTCATAACACATGCTCGCAGTAATGCATTATACTTAGCATAATTAGCCCCTGATGTCATGCAGCAAGGCTGCTCTTGATGGCTCGGCCTGGTGCTATGTGAGTTCTGTGACTCTAAGCCCCTGGTGTGTGTTTTATTTCTTAGCGTGGTACAGAAGAGTGCTGCCCACCACTTCACTGCTGCGTTGAGCTATGTGGTTATGCCTCGCCTCGCAGCTGTGTCTTTGAAAAATCCTCCCTTTTTCACGACGGACTGTGAGGTCTGACATACTCCAAACAACCAAGGCTATCATCGCAGACTGGCAGGGCTTATGGGACAAGCCCAGTTGTCATGGTGATTGAAATGGCTGGATTAGGGCCAGCTTCACTGAAGACACTACCACAACTATGATCATAAACACAGGTGTGTGACCTCCTCCCGGGCAAACAAAAATAGACAAACAAAGGCATCAGTAAGACTGTAAACAAGCGTCAACTACTCCGACATCAGCCACACAAAAAGCAAATCATTTGCCTCTTCAAGTGCACTGACTGGTTACAGTCTATTTGGATTGAGTCCTTCACCGATTCAAGGCTGACAGACGGGAGTCATTCACTCAAGAATAAAATGGTAAACAGTAAATGGGTTTCATTTACATGGCGCATTTTCTCAACTTCAACAATCTCAAAAGGGCTTCACACTGAGTCACATTCACACACACACTTTCACACACACCAATGCTGGCAGGTGCAGTGAAAGGTGTTCGATCTCTTTTGGGAGCAAATCGGGGTTTCTTGTTCTAGGAAGTTTCGACTGATTAACCGGGTACCACCCATGTGAGACAGCTTTTAACAGGGAAAAAAAGACCTAAATGAAAAATACATGTTTGTCTGTATGGAGAAAGTTACATTATTAAATACATTAGTTGAAGTTACAGTGACGCCTTGTAATTGCACTTGATGCTTTGGCTTGCTCGGAGTAGCACTGTGTTGATAATCCAGACTGACTTCCCTACGGTGTCTCATGATTTATAAAAGTGGGTTAAGTATTGATTTGTAGAGTTCGTGCATGATCACTGTAATTTGAAAAAAAAAAATCACCATATAGATCTCATTCAATTGCGATGCTGTTCTTTTTACTCCAATAACAGCTGAGTTGATGTACATGCAAAAATTACTCATTATTATTCTGTAAATATGAAAGATAACCTTGATGATGTCTAATTTATATTTTTGTTAATTTTGTTAAATCAGAAAAAAATTTGAAAATACATGTTCTTAATTTACTATAACAAGAGATAATTCATTCTTTCTCATGTGAATGAAACAGGGTGGTATAACGGTTAGTATCCTGACTCACAATGAGAACAACACCAGTTCAATTCTAGGCTTATGTGAAGTTTGCGTGTTCTCTCTCTGCACTTGTGGGTGCATTTAACTGAGCTTAAAAGGAAATATTGCCCTCTCTCCAGTCCTATTTTCTTTTAATATGCTCTAATAATATATTCAGCTTGTGCATGTTCAAACTGCACTCGATTTAAATTAAACAAATTAAAAAAGTTCAAGGTGAGAAACACCTGTATGGATGCACTATGAATACACTTCAATAAGACAGGCATGACAAGAACCTGTAAATGCAAACCCTCAACCGAGTACTACCCAAAGTAAGATGCTGTCAA
>OMNM01049180.1:0-12991 GCA_900302745.1 Parablennius parvicornis
ATTTTAGTTCTTAAAATTTTCAATTTATTGATGACTAATGGTAGCACACACTATGATTCATGGCCGAAGTTAATTTGCAATGCATTTATATTCAGCCCATTTATTAGACAATGTTTTTAAGTAAAAATGGAAAACTTTTGTTGTGCTATGGGTGTCCATTTACACAATAATGGTGCTTGGAGCCACTGAAACTTTTAGAAAATGGTCCCTGTAGTAGACATTTTTGAAAATCTGTCTCCATGTAAACGGGTAAAAACACAACTTTTCTGAAATGTGGCTTCTGAACACATGCACCACCGCCATAGTAAATAGTTGTCCTGCACATGGGCGGGTAAAGCTACAATAACAATAGTGGCGGCCTCCAGAGGGATATGACTCCCATTCCATATTCTCCTGGGATTTGGTAGTTTTATTGAGAGAATGTCTGTGTCCTCGCCATTGTAAATGTTTATTGTTCTCTTGTTCTCTAAGCTTGTTTGTGTAGATTCATAAAACAAACAAACAAAAAAACAAACAAAAAAACAAACAAACAAACAGCACCCACTCGTGGCCCAACATGAAAACTACATCTTTTCAGTGTTTGTGTTGTTTCAAAGCAAACGGATATCGTTTTCAAAATGTTGCTGTGTTAATGTGAAAATAAAAAGATGTGTTTTCACATGAAACAGTAATGTGTAAACAGGGCATAAGATACAATCAGCAACTACAAAGATACAAGTATCAATGCAAAGGACGCAAAATGTACAATAACAAACTGTAAAGCATCAGGGCTCAACATCTTTTTTTAAATACTTTACACAGTAAATACCTTGTAACACAATCTGACATTAATATAACACAATCCCAACTAAAGGCACTTCAGAAACACAAATAACTAAATGCCCACACACGCAGAAGGACAAAATGCAAACTCTACACAGTGAGGTCATTCACAATGGATTTGAACCCAGGACCTTCTTGGAACGAGGTGAGAGAGCTAACTACTACACAGTGGTGTGACCAGGCAACAACTAGGTATTGTAACAATAACTATGCTATGCAATGCAATAAAATATGCGGGGAAATGTACTAATGATAAATTAATACACAAAATCACATTTTAACCCTGAAGGTCACATTATCAGCTACGTCCTTGTTTGTAACTGTGGATGGTATCAGCTTGCCTTGTTTTGGAAATCTCTACAATATGGCTGACACTCCTCTGAAGAACCACTGAAGGATATAAATCAGAGTTTGAGAGAAATGTAAACTCTGTGACATCTATAGATGGATTAACGGGAGATTCTGACAGAGGTCACTGATAGTGTCATTCCAAGCAATCAGAGTGATGTAGTGAAGGTTAACAGGTTAACTAATTGCTCTGTTTTGCGTGAGCAACACTGACCCCATACCGTCCACTAAATCCTCATCTTACCACTCATGTTTGATACTCCTTGTCAGTGAGTGCTGAAGCACTGTAAAACTTGTTAGTAGTGCAGGGTCGTCTCACACCGCTGCTCTCTGATAGAGCGAGGTTGGAATTTAGACAAGGACGAGGTGTTGATTTGAAGGGTGTCTGGTATTTGTAGGTGGCAAAAAATGCAGGAAACAAGCAAGACTGTTATTTACGAAAAAAACAACTTTAAAGATACACCCACACTATGACTCATTCTCTTTATTCAGGGATGTGGATGCAAAACTTTTCTTCTTTTTATTTTAAGCATTTGGTTTCAATGATCCAGTGAATTTGGTTTCTACATCAGAAACACTTCTTTCCTAAAAATATGAATGATTTTTTTTTTTTTTTTTTGTCAGATGCAGTGCATGGTGGTCCTGTCCATGAACAGGGTGGAGGGATTGATTCAATTTACATGTCACAATTCATATTTCATTTAAACTTGAGTGCATGCACATGCACGTCTTGTGCACTCAGAGATCCGACAGAGCTAGGGACAACACATGCACAGATTGGTTCATTTCGTGCAATGAATTTCCATCAGTGAAACCAAAAAAATTGTCTGTTTTGTTGTTTCTAGTTCCTCTAAATGTGTCCAGCTTTATTTTTTTAGTTTTGGTGCTGAATAAAATGTATCTGGCATTTTTGCATGAGTTGAGTAGCAGTGAGGTTAAAAAAAAAAAGCAACAACACAAAATCAACCAAACATATGCAGAGGGCAGATGTTTAGTCTGCTCTTGATCTCCTATCATCTTTTACTATGTGTATTTTGTCTGCCAACAGTAATTACAGTTAAGAGTGTCTCACACAATTGGTCAAAACTAGACACCAGACTACATCAAAGAAACCTTTTTAAGTGTCCTGTTCTTTCAATCTGTGTCATTTCAACATGAATACAGTCATGTCGCTGTGGGAACCCTATAAAATGACAATGCACTGGAGGATGAATAGGCAGTAGGTAGGTGTTTTTAATCTTGTCTACATCTACTAGTTCCTGCCTATACCCATCTGGGAGCACACACACAGACATAAATACACATGTATTTGTAAAGATACACCCAAACCCACCATCACCTGTAGATGGTGAGACGGTTGCCATGATGATGGATAAGAATATACACATGAGGCCAGATGGTCACTTCCACATATCACTCCAGAGGCATAACCCATTCCTCCTCTTCACCATCTGTGACTGCAGAGCGCTGCGCCAGGGCTGGGTTTCCCATTACTAACCCTATAACTAAGAAATATGTCCTGAAAACTGAATCACAGGAAGCAAGGAAAGCCAAAGTAGTGGCCTCATAGCTTCTTTGATAGCAGTTCTGAAACTACCTGAGCTGAGGATTAGCTGGCTTTCTGTTTGGCAAGAATATTTACGACCCTCTGGTGCCACCTACACTCAACCGAGGCCTGGACTCACCCAAGAGGTTAGCAGCACTCATCTGGAGAGATTTTTGGAAATAAAGGGCTGTGATGGGATACTGTATGTGCCGAGTTCGACATATTTCCACTTATGTAAAGACATATGTTAAAAGTGGTTATGAGAGAAAAGTCAAATGCATGAAGGTGTTCACAATGCATTTCATATTGTAATGTTTGCACTCAGCAGATACCGCTAAGCCAAGCATAACACACCTGGCTTCCTTGTCAGAGTAGGCTACTGCCTACCTCTCCCCCTCTCTGCATGGGATCACACACAATGCAACACAAGTCCTTTGGCTGAATCTGAAAACTTAGATAAACATTTGTGTCTTGGTGAGGTTATTTAACCTACCCATTTAAATGATATCATGGAGCATAATCAGCGCTGTATTGCAAAGACTGTGACCTTCCTTCACGTTCTGACAGATGTCTCTGTAGTGCGGGTGAGCACTTACTGGCCATATGATAGCCACCTGTGTAAACGGCTGGGATATATCATAGCTCAGGAACACTGGATCTTCAGAGTGCTGCTGCTGCTATGGGAGAGCAGAGACATGACCTCTCTTTAGCAGGGGGGAGCCCTGCAGGGGGTCGACAGCAGACGTACAATGACAAAGCCACAGTGCACCCACTGAGTCTAATTTGCTTTCAATCTCCAAATTTCTTTTTTGTTTCACCCTCGTTCATTGTGGCATATTGCAGTTTAATGCAATATATGGACATAAAACAGTGTGTATGTGTGTTTGTGTGTGTGTTAAGAGCGGAGGAGGGGTGTTTGTGTTTGTTTTTGCAGGTCAAACAGAAGTCGAAAGAGGCTCCTGTTGAACAGAGTGAATATTGACACAGCATTACCATGAATGAAAATATTTTCTGTGTTCAGAAAGCATGAAAGGAACGACACCAGACATTTGGACATGACTTATTCAAACAAACAGTAGGCATCAGCATTCAATCAAACACACTTTCACACACTCAGGTTACTAAAAGCAGCAGCTAGAGAAAAAAAAAGACTGAACAAAAGGTATTTAGTGATGTGGCAAGATACAGGTAAAATTTTGTGACCGTGAATTTCACCACGTTTGCAATTTGATGCATTTATAAAGCACAGACATTGGAGCGCCATCATCTTTGCAGTGAAATACACATGGAATAAAAAAATTGCAAGTATTGCTGGAATCCCAGGGACGTGAGTAAGAGGACAGAATTTTAATAGTGGTGGTAAGAAAGTGAGTGTGTGGCTGCTGTCAGGAATGCTGCATGGGAGGGCCCGCCGCTGTACAAGCTCCTAATTCAACCAGAATCAGACTAATGGAAACATCAAGGGTTGGAATTACACAAACTAATCAAAAAAAGAGGGGATGAGTTTGAAGAATGGCAAAACATCAGTGGTGAGGTGGAGAATTGAGCTGTTTTTGTTTCTGTTCTGAGGCATTTTTCTGACTGATTGCTGCCGGTAGATGGGTGAAGGAATTACACAGTAAGTCAGTATGGGCAAGGGAATGTGGCGCCCACTGGTCTATGTGCATTAGTCTCTTGAAATGGCTATTAATCTGGGGCAGTGGCTTAAGAGATCGGAAATGTAAGTCACCCGGAGAAGCTTTCGTCGGGACGCAGAGTTGAAATATGTTCATATGCGAATGCCTGGGTCGAAACTGATGAAACTGTGTGTCACAGCCATCCTGATAGTGTCAGCTTCAGGGAAGCTGAGGCTGAACAGTTGTCTCACTCTCAACAACAGATGAAAGTCTATAATTGCACCAAGCAATGGAATAACAGGGATAGTGTATGTTACAAGACCTCCATACACAAAGTCCTTCTGTTCTGGCAGGGAACAGGTGCAATGTGGGAGTTGCAGTCATCAGATCCAAGGGTGTTGCAGAGGCATGGGGGTGGAGGTGCAGCTGCTACAGCCTGAATCTATAATTTCCAGTTCTAGATTACTATACTTTGATATTTTAAAGCTTGCAATTCATACATGAGAGCACATTCATACTGAGTGCATATCTTTCTTGTTTACTTTCCACTGCTTGTCTTTGCCACAGCTCACAATTCAGTCTATCCAGCTCCATTTGTTTGCTTTGTCTTTGGTTTAGTTATTTATTTATTCATTTTTTGTGCTAATAATAAGATGCAGAGTTCTCAATTATGAATGAAGATTACCATGGGGAAATGTTCTCAATAAATCCCTGTTTTGCAAAGAAACTAATTATTTCACGATGGGAACCAGATTTGAAACAACAAAAGATAACTTTTGGGGGATTTTTCTGTATAGACAAATGGAATATGTCCATTTTCAGCCCAGATCAGCATGACTAAATGTTGGTTTCAATACACATGCAAGCATAAGAAAGACTAAAACAGCCATTAAGGGTAAAAAGAGAGCTTTGAGAGAGATATGCATGACTTTGCAGAAGTAAATAGACCTATGTTTTTGAGAATTTGCATATTATATAATATCTCTAGTAACATCTTGATCTACTAGTGCATTTTTAAATGTATGTGTGTTGATCAGATTCAGAAAACTGTGGACAAAATTAAAGACTGTGACAAAACTCAATATCAATGACTTCAGTATTTGTATTTTAAACTCATGAAGCTATAGTGAACTTATAAGTCAACCAGATAAGACAACTGTATTCCTTTATACCCACCTGGGCTATTACATTCAAACTAAAACCCTTTTACCAGCATGACCTCTGATATTGCTTTATACTGCTTATGATATAGTAAATAGCCATTAAGAAAAACACAGTCAGTTCTTTTAATATGAAATTACTCAAGAAGTCCTAGTGTAGGACAGAGTAGGTGTCAATCTTTATGTTTACAGCTTAATGTTCTCTCATAAAACAAACAATTGAGATGAGATAACATTTCTGCTTCACTTGAATTTCAAAATACATTTATATAACATTTATTGTCTGCTGTGCTGGTAAAGAAGCTCTAATTTATGAGCGAGAAAGATTTCATTCCCACCTGGGAGAGATATAATTGAGCAGAAAGGAGGGGTGTGTTAACCAGACAACATTAGATCCCCCCCACATCCTCAGAGCAAATAGCAGATATAAAAGAAAACAGAAACATACTGATTAATCACAACAGCAAATAGTAGCACATAAACAGACAAAAAAGCGCAGGGTTGTAAATCAAAACAGAATGTGCAGGACACACAGCCAAACTAATAACTAGGTTTTAGACAGCTGACAAGTGTGAGAGAAGGTTTAGACGATAAACAAAGGGAGAGCCTCATAGGCATGGAGAGAAAAACCTCAATGAATGAAACCTTGTACATGAAAATCCATGGTAACAGTGATAATAACTATCCACATGGAAACAAGCACAAAGAGGAGACTAACTGAAATTGAAAGAAGTGCTAGTTAGCCTTGGCTGAGCTCTGTGGTAATGCAGCAGGGGTGGGAGCAAAAGGAAGGTAAAAGAAGGAGAGCAGGAGAGCTGAGAAGCAGGGGGTGGTCTGTAGAGTGACATGAGAGGCAGCATTTCTTAGAGGAGGGGAAAGTCTTACAGAGTCTGCCTGCGAGACACAGCACACTCAATCCAGCTGCCTGGGAGGGAGAGAGAGATCTCAAGACAATCTAGAGGAAGCAGCAAGCAATTTTCAGCCCTTCTGACTGATACCCACATTTACCAACCTCACACTCAGGCTTTTACTCACTCACACCACACACACCGTGGCAGGTGGCCTCAGCCCAGATCAGTAGCTGTGGTAGGAGCAATCGTAAGTGACTGACAGAGGTTTAAGCTGAGGTTTGGATCCTCCCTGACTGTTGGAGCGTGAGCAGAGTTTGGAGAGCTTCACTTTCTTCCCCAGTGCAGAGAGACCGCACGCCAGGCACGAGGCTCCCCACTCCTCCCCTCTTCCACTCTGCCTTTTCTCTGGGCTCTCGTCCAGAGAATGACTGGCTCCAGTGGACCCAAGAGGAGCAACACTGACTGAAGATACAGTACAGCAGCTCCACTCTGCCTGCCTGCCTGCTGGGACAGACTAAAGCATTGAGGTTTTACAAATTAGCAGCTCCAATACCTTTGTGGGATTCAGAGATCAGGTTTTTTTTTTTTTTTTTGTTATTCATGTGATCAGAAATTGAGAATCTAAGAGCTGTCTATACAGACAGATAAACAAACAGACGGACAGACATATGGACACAGAGCAGTGAGCACTGCGGCGTGAATGTAGCAACTGGACTTCTTCTCCCTGGTTACTAAGACCAAACAGGGATAATAGCCAAAGCACTCACTATCCTGTCCACCGAGGTAGTGGGTGGATGCAGCTTTCAGCAGACCGTTATAGAGGAAAGTATAGACCGTATAGAGCCTGCAGAGACACATTTATTGAATCCGTGTTATGGTGATCATTAGAAAATGGACTCTTACCTAAAAGGAGATTCCTGTTGGATTGGTATATTGAAGACGGTCTTGTATTAAACATTGTTTGTAAGAAGTTACCGAGCAAACCTGTGGACTTTTTCTTCTTTTTGGAGGACTTGCTGAGTGGACTTACAAGATTTCCTAACTCGATGCATATCAAGTGTGCGTCTCAGTGACGATGGCTGAATGCATAAAGACTGTGTATCTGTCACTGATGCTGCTGTATCTTGTTCTGCTGGGCTTGACTTATTCAGCACATAGCATCTACCCAAGGATACGACTCTCCCACAAAGGTAAGAAATACCAAGAGTGCATTCGTCACAAATTCACATGCTCTGTTTTGCTGCATGAATGTGAAGGGAAATGCAGAGTGTGTTCAGAATAGTCAATTGTCCGAAATAGTGAGAGCAGTTCCAGTTGAAACTAGCTTTTCTCTCCTTAGAGCATGCATTGCAGATTGAGAATGAGGCAGGTGTAATGAAGCAGTTTCACACTGTAATTGGCTCATGTTCTTAATTAAAGGGGGAGTTGATGGCATCATCATTTCTAACCATAAATCATTATGGTTTATTATCTTTATTTATCTTTAAATGGATTTGATACATCATCATTGTCTTTATCAGTTTGAATACTATAAGACTACAACATATGTGCAGCATGAACGAAAGACACCAACATGGACTGCAACAAAGTGTAGTCACAGACATAGTATGGTCTGTGAACGAAAGAAGTTGAAAGTTATCGTTACCACATAATGAGATGGTCATCGAAGATCTATGCTTAGCCTGGGAGAAAAACTCACCACGCAGTGTGTTTGGATGCATGAAGGCAAACTGCTGCTCCACCTTGAAGTGAAGAACATGCATTTATTTTTCTTCACTCAGTTTTGATGTTCAAGGAGTCTCCTTATGATCTGTTTTGATCCTTCAGTCATGGTGGTTGCAAATCCACAATGTGGCTTTCTCTCATGCAATAGTGGCAGGGCGATGGCGCAGGCTTTTTTTTTTTCCTGTGTCTTTGGCATGGGAATGTGCTCGAGAAGGAGAGAGAGGCAGACAAAAGTGTTTGTATGTGTGTGCCTGTTTACGTGAGTGTGTGGGAGTGTGTGATATGGATGTGCATGCGGACTGGTATGTGGACTGATTGTGGTGTATCTCTTGGACAATAATGAGGGTTTTATCTTTATAGATAAAAGACTTGAGTAAACATTGGCTCTTTCTCACAGTTTCTTTGATCTCTATAGCAACAGAAGGTGACGATTCCACATAAGCCTGTTAGTCATGGTCGGAAATAGGTGTGGAATTTGGATGGTCGATAACTCATAAATACGTGCTTAGGGTCTGTTATGAGAGGCGACAAGTATCGGTCATCAGTCGCAGGATTTTCTGTTTTGCATAATGTTTTATCTTTTTTATCTCTCGCTTTTTTTGTCTGTTGGAAATTTGATAAAAGAACAAATTGAAGCAGTTGGAACTGTGAAGTAAATGTATCAGTGGAAGTGTGTTTTCCACTATTAATTTGTTTAGTCATGTAAGTACTGGTTATGGTGATGCCTTTCATATATCTTCTAATTTAATGACCACCTGAGGGGAGAGCTGCTGAAGTGATTGACATCCCACTTCTTTCTATCTTCCTCTGTCTGTCTTTCTCTTACTCTCTTTTTCACTCCTCTCATACATGTTCTGACTGGTATAGAGCATGAGGAAAAGGCTGCACTTGGATCCTATCATTATGGAATTAAAAACATCTAAGTCCTAATATATGCCTCATGCACTCTGCCAGTAATTTTACACACACACACACATAGATATACACATGCACATGCGGAATAGTGTGAATTCTTTGCACACTGAAGAGTTGGATGCAATTCAGGGAGATGGAGAAAGAGATGTGGTTTTACTATTCACCCTCAGGACTATGAAAATATTACCATAACATCTGGTGTCAAAGAAGCAAGCGAAAAACAAAATTCTCCTCTTTGAGATAAAGAATGAAAATGGGGGGAAAAAGGTTAATAAATCATTGGTGAAATATTTTTAACCTGCTTCTGGTCAAATGGGTGGATACAGAGATTGGGATCAAGTGGATGTTCAATAAAATACCGGATCAGCTTTCTCAGAGTTTCTGAGATTGAAATCCTTCGGGCGCATTATCATATGTTCCATGGATGACCTAACTGCTATACAGTATGGATTTCTGCATGCTTTGATGTGAGCCACACTTTGCCCATGTTGCGAAAGTAATATTCAGTGTTTCTTTTTCATCTCTTCCCTGTGCTCTGGTCTAGACTTCTGAACCAGTGAACATTTTTTTTTTCTAAATACACCTAATTCACTTTCATCTTAGTCATCCTTTCATTTTCTTACACCCCCAGTTAACTCTAAGCTGTTACCCAAATCACACGGAGTATTAGATTACAAACACTGGCTCGGTGCCGCCTTCACAAAGAATTTACCCTAATCTATGGCTGCACAGCATCGCAGAGCTTTAAACACATGCTAAAGACATTAATACAATGCAATTGCTCCAACATTTGGCCAATCGGCCTAGGGAAGTCCAGGATTACATAGACATTCCTCGGCAGTGAGATATATAGTAAAACAGAAGTAAAATCAAAATCACTGCTCAATATTATTGTATTCTTCTGACACACATTTCAGCAGTCTAGATGCTTGAACTCCCATGCCATAAATGATATAGGAGATATAAGGAGAGCTTTAAAAAAAAAAACAACAAAAAAACAAATGACAAATCAAGCATACTCCCAGACAATAAAACTTGAATCAAAATGAGTAAAATATTGCTTACATAATACAAAATCAACGGCTGAAAATGTAGACATAACACTTTCTAGAACACTTACTGAAATATACTGTGTGAAAGAATAAGTGGCTTTTTCAGGGGTTCATTGATTATAAACATCATTACAACTAATACATTCAGCAAAATGCATATAACAGTTTAAAAATGCTTTATATTGAATAACATTAACATGGGATTTCTGCAATAGTCAATTCGATAGTGTCCTACTATAACTGTCATATGAATATGATTATAAAGAAGCAAGGAGAAATGTAGACTTTATAATATAATTTTGATACTTTACTGATAAATAGTTAGGCATACACACTTAAAACCTTCTAAATAACTGAAAAAAGTAACACAAAAGTAGGTAATTATCAGATTCAGTCATAAAATGCTGTTATAGTTTAGCTTGTATTATTTTATAAAGACAGACACAAAATGCATATACCTTACTGGATGCATCGATATGTAATATGTAGTTATAACACTTAATGATTAATCTTTGATTTTGATGATTTGTGTGCATGAACTGAAAATGACCCATTGTACATTGAGACAAATCAATTGTCTTGCAAAATGTACCGTGGCAATTTTCCTGCATAATGGCTCTTGGCAGCAGCTCATTGGGTTAAATGTGCTCTTCCTTTAGGGCTATGTTGCACATTATGAAGCTCTTACCCAGCTACTACGTGTCTCAATGTTAGCAGGCTATAGGTAGGTGGCTTGGCTCAGACCTATTTTGCTTTTTCTAAAGCACTGTCATCATGGTTGGCTTAAGCTGCGAGGAGTGTGATACAGCAGTTTTCCTAATTCTGATGATTTAATGTGGCCAGAAACATTTTGAAAAAAAAAAAATCTTCATTTTAGGAGTTTGGTATAGTGGCTATTTTACTCATCTGAGATGTTTTTTTGTTGTTTTTTTTTTTTTTTTTGAAAGAAGCTAATTCATCATGACACATGTTCAGTTCTCATTTGAAATATTTAAAACGAAAAATGCATTCCTGGTTTAATGAAAATTTTGAAAAAGGCCTCCAGCCACACAATAGATACCTGTTCAGGTTTGCTCCAGCAATAAGCTTCTTTAAAAATCAACACGTGTGGCAGAAAAAAAATAAAGCAGTTTTTTTGCAGAAATAAAAGAAGATAACTTAATACAACTTAAAAAAAAAAACTTGAGGTGTGACATTACTTTCATTTATCAAAAAAATATTGGTAAAAATAAACACGATGAAAGCCACAATGGAAAACACATGAAATTAAGCTGGACCGCTTTGAAATAATTATGTTGACCAGGACGGCCCCTCAGACGTCTGCCAGGAACATTTTCTGTCAAAAGATACCATCATTTAGTAACATAAATATTTCTTTCCACAACAGGTCTGTGAAGGTGAATAAAGTTATTTGGTGATGTTAAGTTTCTCTGGCAGGATTAAGATCACACAGTACAGTTCTCTTACATAAATAAACACATGGACTTTCTAAGTTTCAGGCTAACTTTTCCCTCATGGAGATTTCAAACAAAAGATGTCTGAAGCACGAGAGGGCACGCTATGTGTTTATAGAGTATGAGTGAGACAGGCAAATACTTAAAAACTGAATAAATGATGGATTAGTAAATGCACTGTGTCGAAAGGAATAGAACTTCTTTGGGCATTTTCCCCTTTCAGGGCAGTACAGCTGTGCGAATTAAACATGAGGGGAACTGAGATACATGCGTGTGCGAACACAGAAATTACTCAGGTAGCAATTACTGATGTATGAAACCCTCGTTTGAACTGTAATTTTAGACCTTCCTCTCCAGACAAGAAAAAGTCCTCTCTATGTATTTTATAACCTTTAAGTGATGAGGCTGTAGGTGAATGACTACTGAGGATAAGATGGGAAATACCAGTATGACCCAAGGTTGAGTCTGCCTGAATTGATGGGGGAATTTCATTTCTACTTTTTTTTTTCCACCTTAAGCTAATATGGTAAGTGAGGAGTCTCATTAACTCTCTTCCGCCTACATGTGAAGAGGCCTATAATGAAGATTTACCACATTGGATCGTGGCCATAGGGCAGTCACACTGCAATCCTAAATCAAACCACAGGTAAATGGAGGGTTTATGGTGTGGTTTAGATAAATCACACCTTTTAGGTCAGAAAAGCAGAGGAGGTAATTTTTCATTTTCTCCCCTCTCTCACCTTTCTCGCATTCGGTCTGTGTACATCTCAGTGTCAGTCCCATTGTGTTATATGTGTGCTCTACAGTTCATTAATGAGATGTCCAGAGGCGAAGGCAGCTGGTGAAACTCTAATATCCTTTCTGACCTTTTCCCTGTATGGGGACCCGAGAGAAGAGATGAGTTAAGTTTGCAGCAACCGGGGAAGGAGAGGGTACAAAGATTGTTTGAGTCTTCAGAGATACGTTGCAATAATATTGCACAAGAAAAAAAAAAAGGATGAAAGATAGCAAGAAGGAGTACTTTAACACACAAAGCTGCCGAGTGGATATTGTGTGTTGAAGGCTGGTGTATATGAGAGCAAATAAAGCAGAAGGTCTTCTTGTTTTTTTATCTCTCTCTCTGCCAGTTCGCAGAGGACAGGGAATGTTTCTGGGGAATTATAATGACAGAAGTTTTTGGTTAATGTTTTTTAATGTGTTTTGCAGAAATTCAGGATATTTCATGCAAGTGAAAGTTCAAGTGAATCTCAGCTTACACTATAAGAGGTCTTTGATGTAGTTATAGGGACCAACATACAGTGTGCCAAGTAAATCATTTTGGGTCCAAGACCACATGTGGGGACCAAAACAGAATCTAATTAAATGTCAATCAAATATCAAAAACTCATTTATCTGGAAAGCATATTAGTGAATGACACACAGTTTGTGAATTATTGCATTGTCTGAATAAAAATGGGCAATTTTTATTTATCGTAGCACACTCAACACTTATACAAATAGGT
>OMNM01049182.1:0-10167 GCA_900302745.1 Parablennius parvicornis
ATACACACAAATAACATACTCACATGCGGAATATAATTTAACAATTATCATGTCAAGATTATAAAGTGACAAAGTTGTGCAACTGTCCAAAATGACAGAGTAATCAATATTAACAAGCAAGCAAAAAATACATTAATTAAAATGGCAAAATAAACAACCAGAGTAATAACTCAAATGACACACAAATAAATCAGCACATATAAAAAAATATCAAACATGATACAAAATGAGAAAAAAGAAAAAAACTGAAAATTGAAAACTAAAGAAATGTGCAAAATAAACCTCAATCAATCTACAATCAACTCAAAGATCTGAAATGGTTTTTGTCTTTCAGTCTTGGTGAATTGTCTTCCTTGCTGGTAGACAAATCTTCCCATGTTCATACAGAAACCACCTGTTGTTTCACTAAATCCGACTGTGGTCTGGTACACAAATTATTGTTCATTTATGGAAAGATTAGTGACTCAACTGTGTTTGTGTGTTATTTCAGGCAAGGGGCAATTTTGTGTGTACTTTTTCATTTTGTTTGACAAATATTGACATTGGAGCTCCAGCATATGTTAAAAAAAAAACTGTTATAGTTAAGAGGTTCAAAACAATAGCTAGTTTTAAAACTTGACACGGGTCTCTTGTCAGATGCAGTTTACTGTATGAGCAGTCTAAACATGCTCCGACCTGATCACATTCACACAGGCCAATGACACAGTTGTCAGAGGGTGTATACACACACACACACACACACACACACACCATTGGTGTAACTTGACTGAGTACACATAAAACAATATGTGAATTGAAGCTACCTTTTGAATTTGAAGACAACTTGCTCTAACTGCCACTGCTACCCCACATTAGCTGAGAAGTTCTATTGTCACGTTACATTATATTTCCTCTATCTCCACTACGTGCAAACAAAAACATTTCATCTGGATCTTTTCCACTGCAGCTAATTAGCTTTTAATATATTTTAGTTGATTGTGAAGTGCTATAAGATACAAATTATTGTGACCTTCCTCATATACTAGTAAACACATGTATATCGAAAGTAAAGTCATTGAAATAAGTCATCACATGGCAAATGAAAGAGTCACAAACATTACATACATTTATTTCAAAGTTAAATGTATCACATAAACAATAGTTAAGAACACTTCCAAAAAGGTCTCCCAGTAGTGGTTTCCAGTCACTCACTGTATTGTACACAACCCAAACATAAACCAAATAAGCTCCTTTTGAGCTCAGAATAACAGCACTCCGCCAAACCACTGCGGCCTCTCAGACAAACAAGGACTGATCATGGACTAACGTTAGAAAACAAGAGACGCTATGTTACAGTTGTTAGGCAGTAGACGAGCGCTCCGACTTCAACATTGACAAATGAGAATCAATAGTGTGGCTATATTTAAGGACATCACCAGGAAAGTTGCATCAAT
Organism: Parablennius parvicornis; assembly: GCA_900302745.1. Taxonomy (NCBI): domain Eukaryota; kingdom Metazoa; phylum Chordata; class Actinopteri; order Blenniiformes; family Blenniidae; genus Parablennius; species Parablennius parvicornis. The sequence goes on from OMNM01049182.1 coordinate 1,434, forward strand.
TTCAGCGAGGAGGTTAATTGAAACTACTTTCAAAAGGAGTTTAAAGAGACGACAATGTTTCACACCGGTCAGGAGACATCGAACCATCGTGGCAGAGCTGAAGCTTCGAAAACACAAGTTAGAAAAAGGTTTGTAATAAAACATGCATTTTCAAAAGAAGGCTGAGCGATGTATATTATACAGGGAGGAGCACAGCAGTTGGTGGGAAAAACACCCTCCGGTTATGACGAGCAGCGTCAAACATTTACTCTTACAGTTCCAGAGTTCTAGTTTCAGATCCATATTTTAAAGGTGTGATCTATGGACTGAGAGGACTCACATTTATTAGTCAAAAGGTAAATTCTACATTTTTCTTTTTGTCTGTTTACTTAAGGTTGTGCAAAAATGAATTCACTGTAATTTCTTGTGCTGCCTGCAGACTAAAAGCCAGTTTCCAGCTTTGATTGTGCATCTGGAAAGCTCTGCTCTAAACATCCACACTTCTCCATGTTCACTTCAGATGCACCACATGTGACGAGCTTTAAACCACAAATGAGAAATAGGAGCATTAAAAATTGAAGGATCAGTCACAGTGGTGTTTTTTTTTTTTTTGTTTTGTTTTGTCGCTCCACTGGGTGTTTTAACTGAGAACAACATGACGGTCGAACACAGATTTCCTCTGTTCCTGGACCTGTCTCCTCCAGCGCTGCTGGGCGTGCTCCACTTTGTTTAGCATGTTGGGTCGAGAGTGCGAGCGGGACAGGACGTTGTGAGCGTTGGCAAATGGTTGCTGGTCCTGGGGAAAAAAACAAAAACGTGAAATTATATTAAACTAATTTTCTGACAACCTTCCAACAAGGAAAACTCACATACATCCAATTTTAAGTGCTACGTTTGTCCTGGGCGTTGCTTTGAATACGCCCATAAAAGTTGTCTTTAACCAATTCAGCAGTGCAGTTCAACAACATGAGACAGCTCAAAAAGGACATGATTTGTTACTACTGATTTACAAATATTGTCTATTTCAGCTGCTTTTTTTTTTTCCTTCTTCCAAATCTAGTAACTTCTCTGTCTAAATAACCTGACAACACCCAGACGAGAAGATGAGTCTCAGACTGTCAAACCAAAGAGACGAGATTCAAGCTTTAAAACTCAAAACCAAAATAGTTTTCTTAAATTGAATTTTCACCCAGCTAAAAATAATGTCATGATTAATGTTAATTCACACTCTCCATTGCTGAAATCCAAAAACTGCACCCAGACTTTGATGAATGGAAGAATAATAGGCTTGGTGATGCCCCCGGTGGAAACTGCAGTTTGAGAATCATCAGTGAGGCAGCTTATCGTATCAAAGATCGAGTAAACATTAGAGGCCCATCCTTTCCTCCTCAGTTAATGTGACAGCATCACTTCCAGAAAACCTGGCGGACTACAAATATTGAATTTTGATTTGAAGCACATGTTTCACGATGAATTGGATCAACCAGTTTCCTCACCAGAGCACAATCACTAAGAAGCCAGAATAAAAGTTTTAATGCCGATTTCTCCACAACTCACATTTTATGCAGCTAGTTTTTCTCCCAAGGAAAGCACTCGGAATATTTCCTCTGGTCTGAACTCACTCAAGTCAAAACAGAGAAAGCTCAGCAAAGCCAGCTGCAAGCTGCGAGCTGCGAGCCCCAACCCCGAGGCAAAGCCAGACACTGTTTCTTTTAGCTTAATATCCAAACAGTGTCCGACTCAGAAAGGCTTAAAGGCTCACTTTAACATGAACTTTCAGCATTTAGTTTAGGAACAACAATAAAACTATTCGTCAGAAAATTAAGTGGAAGAAAACAAAACTAATTGTTGAGAAGATTCCACACAAAGTTTATTGTTGATGGGTTACTTTGTTTCACATATAAACTAGTGGTGATTTATCAAGAACACTAAGAAGAGGTGATGATAAATAAAAAAAAAAGAGTGAACAAATGTCATGAACAGACTGAACAGTTGTACAGAGGATGATGGACAAATGACTTTTCACGGTTTAGAGACATCTAGTGGTGAGGCTGCAGACTGGGTCGGATCTTTGAAGAAGATTGTAAAATGAGCATACGAGATGAATTCCTGTAAAATCTTCAGTCACTGAAAAAGGTTTTTGTTTTGTTTTTCTGCCATTGGAGAGTTCTCAGTTGGTACAAATACCAACACACTAGTGGCATGTATTGCATTCAGCCCAGCACACAGCCATGTTGTAAAAGTATTTAAGCTCTTCAGCACGCATTTTGTATCTTTTAAGCCGATTTTAGAAATGTCCACATGAAACCAAAGTCAACCCAACTAAAGAGAAAATGTTTCTTTTATTTCTCCTCCAACGTTAACTTGGATCAAGACTCAAAACAATAAAAAGTGTGAAAACTAAAACAAGCTGTTCCGTGCAAATCAAGCTACATGACATGTGATCACGAGGTGTTTTGTGAACACATTCAAAAAGTTTAAAATTGAAACAGTTTTGGACACTATCTCATTCATGCTCGTAGATTCCTTCGATTTATAGAAACACTTAATTTCACTTTATAAAAAGGAGCTCTGTTGTAACGGTGGACCTGTTTAGGTAGTGACCTCATTGATAGTGCAGATATTTGCAAAGGATCTGTCGTCTACATACCGACAAACCCTGAATTTCTTTTTAAATGTTGTGAAAGGGTTTAACAGTGATGTGAGTGAAAAACGATTGAGTTTGTCTGAGAGCATTACTCCAGCAGAGAAATCTCGGACTGCTCAAGCTTTAAGACACACAGACACACACACACAGACACACAATACTGTGGCAGGATCATCATTTAACTTTGCCGACTTTTACACACAACAGGAAACTCCCACGTCACAATTCTTACGAGTGGCTATTAACGGGCACGTTAAAGTTGCTTACAAGGAAAACTGAGTTACCTTGAACATTTTGTAAAACAAAGTCTCACACCCTCAGATACAGTGCAGGTCCAGGAGAATAAGGAAGAACACTAACCCCAACATCATCATCGCTTTGGATGAGCTGCGAGTGTCCAAACAAACGCCTCTTCAACACGGGCTCCAGGAGAGTCAAGTAGACCATGTAGAGCAGCAGCAGGCCCAGAATGGAGAGGTACATTATTATGGTAACCTAGAGAGAGCAAAAAATTATTACATTGGTTTTTCAAGTGGTGTATGCCCAAATTTAGAGAAAATGAAACAAGAAGTAAAGCTGAAACAGATAGTCAGCTACTGAAAAGCTTTTTTTTTTAAACCACAAACCTGATCTGAGCATAATTATGTGTATGTGTGTGTGTTTGTGCGTGTACATAAAGCAGACTACATCCACAGAAGATCTGTGTCGTCTCTGTGTTGTTTGGAAAAGTAATGCTCCTTTGAAGACAAAAAAATGGTCACATCAGTGCTGATGTCTCTCAATCTCATTGATTTTGCATTAAATGATAATACATTGACGATATCCACTGTATCAGTCACATATGGATGATTCTTATGTTCATTATCCTTTCCTTACCATCCTAACGTGATGTAAAGACAAAGTGAGCAAACTGATGATATCAAATCTAACTAAAGCATGATGGGTGATTTTACAACTGTAATTTTAAAATCTAAATGAAAACTTCAATGAAAGCAACAGATTAAACAGATTTATTTAATTATCGGGACCATCAACATCTCCTGCAGGATCCTCTTACCTTGATGGTTCCTGAGCTCCTCTCCTCATATTTACACTCACAGCGTAGACAGTACGCCTCTACATCGTTTCCATTCACCGGCATCGGTTCAACTACGTGGAGACAGTTACTGAGAAGAAAATTAGATTGCCAGGCCATTAGTCAGAAGGAACACTTTCTACAATTTTGGTAAGTGTGAGGGATTTTTTAGCATACCAGTCTTTGAGAGAGACATTCTGTTTGTAAATCTGCCCCTCGATATCTCTGTACGGTGGACAAATGCATTTACAGCGGATGTCTTCAGAGTTCTGAAACAAAAACAACACGTTTATCAGAGTTGAGTTTATTTAAGGAATTGAGCCTTGAAGCTTAGCCTTTGTATGAAGTCTCTAAGTATTAGGTTTGCACTTAAATTTTTCCTATATAAAAAGCTAGGTTTGGTGCTAACATTTCTGTCGACATGCTACACCTTGGGTTTAAGTTCAGGTCAATATTAGATTGTACTGCTTTCAAACATTTTACACATATTCAGGTTTCTACTGACAATGCCAATTTAATTAGAAGCAACTGTGCCCTTTGTTGTTTCCTCTTTATTGTAGTCTTAATGTGCAGTACAAACCAACAACTGACCAGAAATCATTCACTAGCTTGATTAAATAATCTTTTAATTCATAGTAATACATGAAAAAAAAAAAAAACAGAAAACATTGGTGAATACATTCAAAAACGTGTATGTTGAGACTGTTTTTAATATGAGAAAGCAAGAGTTACTAAACCATTTCAGTTTTTCTATATATTTCTATGTATAGGATACTGAAGGAACTTAACATGCTGACTACATTATCAGACAATAAACTGATAATGTGAGCTACTCTGGTATCCAGCTGTCATTTGTGAGTGTAAGATACTGCAGAATAACAAAATCTCAATGTCTGAGTCTGGACTGACCTAATATGACACTGGTTCGCTACAATGATACCAATTGGCTTCAAGTGTCATAGATTAATAGAGAAAAGAGTTAAATTACAGACTGAATCTCAAACAATGCCCTATAACATTGCTTAGTTCCACATTATATCAGCTTCACTGCACAACTCACAAAACATTTTATTCACTATAAAAAGCAAGTGTGAAGCAGCAGTCTTCAGAGGAGCGGTGACATTCATGTTTTGTCCACTTTGAAGACGTAAATGCCAAATAAACAGTTTCACAACCGTCACAGCAGGACGGACATGTTAATGTTTTAACAATCATTTGTAAAAAAATATATATATAATTGAGATCACTAGCCTATTGAAATCACCCCGAAGGATTTTAAACGAAGAATATAATCGCTCAATAAGCTTTTTAAAAAGAAAGAATATTGTTGAATAACGAGATTTTCAACACCGTAGTCAGACTGACGCCAGATGCTAACGTTAGCAGGCTAACAGTAGCTTACCTTCGCTGTCACTTGACTCAGCAGCACTAAACAGAGCACACAAAGAACGTCAGCAACAAGCACACGCTTCATCTTTAGTACTGTGTAAGGTTGTTTCGAGAGTTTACAGAGAAGTGTAGTGTTCCCTAAAGACCCCTGACGACGTTAGCCATGTAGCAAACTGGTAAACAGCCAATCGGCAGCTGACTTGTAGTTTCCAGGGATGGCGGCCGCCGGCTTCCGCACACAGATCCGTGCTGGATGCGCTGGAAACATTCACATGGGAAGCCCGGCGTATGGGCGGTCACAGTCGGACAATTTCACGAATTGCGACCTAATCTAAACAAAAGAGTTGATTTCATAACTTATTTTTATAGCAAATTCAGTATCAGATGAATGAAGTGGTCACACTTGGTACATTTGATAACTCTTAAGAAACCCCGTATGAGTAAATCGTTACGGAGAAACACCAAAGAGTAAATCGAACGCACTCTCAGACTTGACCTGGTTATAAACACTGTACTTTGTGTATTATCAAACCCGAGTGCAATTAGGCACATTTTCATTTTCATATAAATATCTATTTGTGCAAATCAGAAAACAAGTTTTCTTATATTGTCAAATCTGCAATCCATTGTGTAAAGAGAAGAAGGGTCTGTACTGGCCTCTGCAAATGATATATGGTGAAACCAAAATAAAATCAGTTTTTATTAATAGAAATACAGTGTAACAGCAATACTTTTACTATAATTAAAAAGAGTACTTCAGTGGTGTAGCTTGGGTTTTATACCAGCAGTCTGTTATATGCATGTCATTGGGGTGCAGTGTTTATATTAGATGAATTGGTCATGAAGTGTATGTGGTGTGTGTATGCATATTCATTGTAGCTTGAACAACTGTTTGACACAATATATTAGACAAAATGAACTTTCCTATCTTTATTTACAGCATATTAGATGTACAAAACAATAAAAAATATACTTACATGTGTCATCTAAGAGAGGTGAAAAGCTCAAATCTATTTTTACAGGAATTCTCATTTCTTTTCATGAGAGTTTTAGAGTTATCAGTTTTCTTTGGTCACTAGTTACAAAACATGTAGCTGTATTTTGTTGTTATTTTGTTAAAAGCAGTTTCATCATTGTGTAATATCCACTGTCAACGTTTTCATAAAGTCACATATTGACACTAGCAGCAAATATAGCAATGCTATACTGTCAAGATGTATGTAGTTACTACAATATATCAGCAATTCACCTAAAACTTTTTACATCATGTACAAAACATTCATAAGAATAATTGCTTTTGAGGCGGGACTACTTCTTTAGCAGTGCTAATGTTCCCAAGATATCATTTGTGCTTTTTTTGTTTCAGACATTTAGCAGTATCTCTGTCAATAATTCAATTCTACCTGTTAAAGTAGCCTATGTTAAAACTAGATACACACTCTATATACAGTGTTGCTGACATTCAGTATATATATTTATTTATATATATATTTGTTTAGCTACCACATTTGCTTTTTAATCCAGATGCTATCAGCAGAAGGCCCATCATGTTGGCATGTACAGTATCTAGAAATGTTCAAATACACAGATGAGCACTTTGGGTTTACTTTAGAATCTCAAAGTATGTTTAAAGTCATTGCTAATGAAAAAATCCCAACAAAAGGAAGTGTTGCCGATTTTCTTTCAGATGCTCATGCAAATTTGTTGCTCTGTACTCTTTAAAGCTCCAGATATACGGTACATCCACTTGCTTGACTCGTCCACTTTCCACTCTGACTCATGTTTCATAGACGACTCCTGTGTGGACCTCTGTGAGGAAAACAGCTGTTGACAGGACATCGTTGCTTCCTAAGGACGAAGGAATCTCAGGACTTTGGAGCGAAGGAAGCGGATGAAGGATTTGGGGAACATTTCTCTTGACTCTTGTGCCGTGTAATTAAAGAAGTTCTGCGGGTGAGCCAGCACATCAAACAATGCCTTCATGAGCTTCTTGTCCTGATGAGAAAAACAACCATTCATGAAAATTGTGCAAAATCTGTTTAGCCTATTATGTCCAAAAGAGGGCGCTATTACAAAACCGCCTCCAAATGAAGGGTTAACAGAAGTGTAGTTTACTTGGAAAAGGAGCACTTTAGTAACTTTGTTGGGACTAAAGCATTGGCTGTATTATCAAAAGACTGACTGACTTCAAAAACATGTACAGGCTTTTTGTTGTTTGCCACTGGCATAGTTTTATAATTTAAATACTTTTATTGGTTTGTGACATAAAAAGCTACCAGTAATTTGTACACTATAAATTCATACATTTTTTCTGTACACATTCTATTTATTAAAACACAGAACTCACATTTACACCAGACTACTTCTCACAGGTTTATTTTGGATGTGATTTTGATTAACATCCATACTGCAAATAAACCTTTCAGGCCTCTTTGCGGCTTTTGGTTTAGCAAGTGGTCTAGTGGCTAGTTTCCTCCCACAGTCCAAAAACATGCATTTTAGAATTATTGTCATCTCTAAATTAACAACAAATGCATATGATTGTGTGTCTTTCTGTGACAGGCCTGTGGTCTTCTGATGCCCTGACCAATGTGAACCCTGCCTTTGCTTATGGTCACGCAGTATCAGCTTCAGTGCGTTAGGTGCCTTAGCAGTGTAGAAAAGAGGTGAATGAGATTGTTGTAAAATACCATTACCTTAAGAATTTCTTGATGATTCTCTGAAGCGTATAATCTTCCATCCCTGACAATGTCTTCTATCAACTCTTGGTAGTCCTCTGAAATAAATAAAATCCATCAACAACTCATCACTGTGAAGCAACAAAGAACTCAAAATCAACTCTATAAAAAAATTTAAATAAAAAAAATATTGCGATTCTTCTCACCATCGTACGTCACATAAGGAACCTGAAAACCTTTCCCACTATTTCCCTCATTGGATCTGAACTGTATCCAAAGTCTCTTGGAGCGGGAGGTGAAAGCGATGGGACGCTCGTATGTCTGACACGTCTCGTAGGTCGTCACAGAGTTGGCGAGAGCTGAGAGAGGAAACACAGGAGATAACAGGAAGACTTTATAATAAAATTCCAATTCACAGCTACAAATCTAATGCAATCATTTGAAATAAGATCATGATGAAATATGACTCTCCATAGCAAAATTGACATTAGCTACAGATTTTCTTCCTTGCTCTTCGAAATGTAAAGTTAAACTGATTCTGCTTTTTACAGGTTTGCTCCCATAAGTTCTGACATTATGTTGTATTCTTTCCCTTTAACATCTTTCACCTTAACCTAAACATGACAAACAATAGTTATCCTCAATGAAAGATGGAAATTTATTTTCAAATTAACTCACACATACACACAGCCAACACTCACAGCTTTTTCTCATCACGAGGTAGTCTCCACATTCGTCCTCAATAGGCAGGTAGATTTCAGGTACAACAATAAGGATCCTGCGTTTAGGTGGTGGGTTGATGGTCCAGGTGCACTCGATGTTGGCTGGATAGTTTCCCGGGTAGTTGGGGGACTCGATGTAACCAGTAAAATCTCCCAGTTCCCCTCCACACTGCCGGTCTGTGATGGGACACACACACACACACACATATATATATATATATATATATATTTTTTTTTTTTTTTT